>JAUZNI010455087.1:0-15992 GCA_034780235.1 Concholepas concholepas | reverse complement strand
CAAAACAGTATTCTTGATCGTACTCATACGGTCGTTGTCAGTAGGCCTATGTCCTGAACGACTGCACGGCAGCTGCTTGCGAAAATCGAAACTAGGACACGCGCAACTCAGCGGGCCCCTGAACAAGCATACGCAAAACAGTTTCACTTCTGTACGCTTAAAGCATTCGTTTGATGTTTTTTATCATTAGTATTTCGACAAATTTGGAGTAACGAACATTGATGATTATGATTTTAATTTAAAATATAGACAATACATTGAAATATAAAATAGATATTGAATACATATGATTATCTCTGCCTCTAATTTCCATTCATCCAATGGTTTGTCCCGTAAGCTGTCGCCAGATTTGGAAACAAACAGCATTGGGTTTGAGAGTGTGTACAGTTTGTCTCAGTGTAGCAGCAAAAGCAGACGTGGCGGAGGAGGATCGAGGCAGCAGCATAAATTTTCGAAAGTCTAACTGTGCTCCAGCTGATTCGGGGATTTCGCACTTTATATAGATGACTATTTTATATAACCCAACCTCTACAGTTAGATCATTGCCACGTTGAGATAGCAGTTGATAAGATTCACTGAGAAGTGGAAAATGCAAGATGACACGCTCCTCGAGAAACCTGCTGCTGTGTGTTCCAATTCAACGAAACAAATTGCGTTATCATCAGAATCTCAGACTAACGGTACTGAACACCCATCGACAGAAGTCAGCAAGACTTTGAAAAATGGAGTAACAGGACATATTCCGGAGGAGAAGAAATGTGACATATTGAATTCATCTCCTCTCCATTTGGTCTTGTCCACGGCAGACCATACTGTTCCCAGTGTAAGCGTAACACCTGTTACGTCCCTTTCATCTGCGGCTGCCTTAGACCTGCATAAATGGCCTGCACCAGCTGACGAATCGGTCTACCAAGGATATCAATCAGTCAACGGTACCGTTAGCTTCCAGCAGTTTCCACCTACACCAAATGCAGTGCTAAACCATACAAGAAGTGGATACCCGATTAGTCACGTTGGTTTAACAAGTGCACAACCACCAGCAGCAAGAAGAGCTATAACAGCACACCACAATTTCCCTCAGCGACCAGCAAATTTCATGCTGAATAACCCAAAGACTTTTCAGAATTGGAGTACAAATGCCCATCAAGCACCTGTAACTTGGCCAACAGGCCACCAAGGTCAAGCAACACTGTGTCCATGGAGTGGGTTACCACCACAGCATCAGCGTAGATCAGTGCCCAATTTGAATGCTTTAGCACCATTGGGTGCTTTCAAGAAGCCAACACTCCAACAACAAATACAACAACACCAACAACATGCCCTCTTGACACCATCCAAATTTCGAAGGAGTACATCATTTTCTGGCCAGATACATCAGGCTGCCACTGGAGTAAAGCAAATGGAATTTGGTACCTTTGACGACTTGGCCATGCACAGGGAAAATCTCATTGCATATCAAGTAAGATAGATTTCAGATTTTATGTATTATGAATGAGTGTGAGTGTGTTCTTTAATTTAACGTCTTTTCACATTGAGTGATATTACTTTTATTAGACAAGTGTGTGTGTGATGGCTATCATAGAGATTAAACACCCATCCAATCCTAAGCAATTCTTGAAAAGAAAATAATGTAATGTATACTTCATCACACTTTAAATATTCACAGGTTAAAATATATATTTTTTATCATTATGATAATGTACCCCAAACATTGTAATGAAAACTAACCTTCTTGGCCATCTAATCTCAAAACAAAATTTTCCAGCCACCTTGTAGAATATGGTTGTGAAAAAAAAAAGCAGTAAATGAAAAGGAAGAACACTAAGTAGGAAACTTGTACACTCATGCAATGTATTATATGAATGTGATGTCATGTTTAAGGTGATGATGATATCAAGAAGTCATGTTTGAAGACTGAAGGTCTACATTTCTAATGAATTCATTTTTTTAATGAAAAATTCAAAAAGGTAGTTAGCAAAACTTTGGATCTATAGACTATAGGCGTTTAGGATGCTCTTTTTTTTTTTTTAAAGTGCTCTACAGGTGTGTGTGTTGTGTGTGTGTGAATGTTATAACAGTGTGTATCCATGAAAGTGTGTGTGTGTGACTGTGAGTGTGTGTGAGAGAGTGAGTGTGCATGCATCATGTGTGTGTGACTGTGCATGTGTGTGTGTGTGCATGTGTGTGTGTACACTGTGTGTGTGTGTGTGTGTGTGTGTGTATATGTGTGTGTGTGTAGAGGATTAGGGCCCTAGGCAAGTTCTAGTGTAAGCAAGAATACAAAATTTGAAAAAGCAATGCATGCATACACAATTTTACAAGTGTGTTCAAAATGTTGATCATGTTGAACTACTGTTCAAAACAACAGTGAAACTGAAAAGCATTCATCATTGATTCATTCATAGAGCTGACATTCTATATTGGACATCATTAGCATGATTTGTGAAAAGTTGTTAAACAATACGTCATTAGATTCATTACATGGGACCTTGGGTTGGTCTTTAGTTTTGCCTTTTGGTTATTATTTCAAAATAAGTTCATTCATTAAAATCAAATTATTTTCATAGCACTTGATCAGATCTCGCAAAGTTATTCTGCAAAACAATTTCTCAAAGTCAAAGACCTTTATAAAATAGTGAAAACTTCAAAAAGGAGCATGGTGGGAAATAATATTTATTCATTTAAACTTAATAACTTAACAGTTAACTGGACCACTGCTCCAAGCCCTAGATCATTAGATCATCAGTATTAGATCATAGATGGCTTGGTCAACGTTTGCCTTAGTTAAACTTAAAGTATTGTTTTGACTTAGTTTTATATCAAGTTGTCACTATGTATACATGTCAATTGTCAGTTACATTTGGAATACAAAATCTATTTCATGAATACCATTTAAAAAAAAAATTACTATTGACAGTATTATTATCATCAGTTAGATATTATGCGGCATCTTATGTAAACTGTTTCGTGTTTGTCTTCAGTGGTTTCAGCGGTTTCAATGGTTTGTTATTTGTCCATGTTTGTTCTGTATCTACTATCTAGATCAGTTCGCCAAGACCATATTCAGTGTGAAGAGTCATCATGTCACATTGTCATGTTGATGTTAATTTGTGTTACAACTTGATGTTGGATATTAATCTATTAAAGTATTATCTACCATAGGTGGATCAGTGGTCTAGAGACCTAGACCTGTACATAGTATACCTGCCTAGAAAGCGAAAAGTCTGGGTTTGAAGTGTGTGGTGGTTCGATCCCTGCTTGTGTAAATTACAAGTGCCTGAAACGTTTCCCCATCCACTAGACAATGAGTGGGATCTGTGTGCTACTGCTAGTCTTTCAGATGAAACAATAAATTGAGGTCCCGTGTGTAACATGCGTTTAGTGCACGTAAAAGAACCCACGCCAACAAGAGAGTTGCCCCTGGCAAGATTCTGTTGAAAAAAGTCACTCTCTATGCGCAGACAGGGGAAAAAAAGAACGGGTGGCACTGCTCTTGTGGCAACACACGCTTCCCTGGGAGAACGTCCTGAATTTCACTCAGAGAACTCTGCTGTGACTTAAAATGACCACCGACCACAGGCACAATATCACTATACTTTGTACACGTACAAGAGAGAAGAGAAAGCAAAGAGAGACAGCTTGGAAGAATTTTTGTTTTTGTAAACCGATGATGTTTGCTTCTTAAGACTACCATTTCATATTGTGAATGAACAACAAAACAATTTCTGGCATTCTACACAATGAGTTGCGACTCTTCAGTCTTCAGTCTTCATTTCTTGAACTTGGAAGTAAATTATCCAAATCCAGCACATTGATCAATGATCAGTTTGTTATTCGAACAAGTACTTGGCTTTTGAATTGGATGATTGATTTGAATTTTGATTCAAATCCAGCACATTGACTGGTTTGAGCACTAGTACAAGTTTACTAACCTAGTTAGGCTTTTGAACTGGATGATTGATTTGCTAAGTATTGGGTTTTGAACTGGATGATTGATTTTCTTATAAAAACCTGCATTTTGTTTGGTTGGTTTTGCACTGTACTGTGTACATTAATATACTATACTTGGAAAAATTTGTGTTAAACTATATTTGTCATATCAGAAGGTTTTCGTTTGTATTCATTAGTGCTCTGTACAGTGTAGTGATGTATTTCATGCATAACTTTTTCTGAACAATGATAATATAAATTATAATATTTATGATACTTGATAGATTCAGGTTTCTGCTATGCTTACTTTCAAGAACTACATAGATCTGCATTTTTTTTTTCTTAAGGTTTACGTTTAGTTAAGTACTGCAATTTGACTTTTATGATTTAACTTTCAAGTTGTGCGTTCCCCAGCTTAACACCCAGAGGGTCCCCAGAATGTGCACTCTGAGTCTCACTCACTCATCCCACCTTGGCACCTGGGAGTGGGAATCTTCAATCACTGAGATTGAAGAACTTGCACACTGGATCAGTGGATGAGAAATTTGTGTGTATGACTTTTTTTTAAGTACATCCCCATATACTTAGGCAGCCATACTCCAACTTACAGAGGATTATGATTTAGGAAGAACACTTTCCATACAATGATAGAGTACATGACCCAAAAAAAACACACCAAAAATTAGACTCAGTCAGTCTCTGAGTCAGTGTATAGATCTATGTCAATTGTCATACACATAGCAAAAAATTTTTTTCAAAGTTTCATTTGGTTCTGTTGATTACAGATTAGGTTAGTGTCATGCAATTTGACTCTACCAGTGTTACAATACTTACATACAGTGATAGTACTGATACACAGTGTATGGACTCTGCTGTGTACATTTTTTATTGCCCCCTGGGAAAAAGAAACTTAGACTGTTCAAGTGTTCTTCTGAAGGAGGGTGGCAGGATGGTTAAGACTAAGAGTAAGACGTTCGCTGGCCAACAAGTAAGCCATGACTGCATGAGGTTCTGGGTTAGATTCCCAACCTCACCCTTTCTTTTCAGTTTGACAAAAAAAATCGAACTGAATCAGTGAATGTCAAAAGTTCTTCAGATGAAAGTTCTATAAACCAAGGCCCTGTGTGTGAACGCATGCAGAACATATTGCACACACATTAAAAACTCGTTCTGCCTTTCGGAAGAGTAGGCCATTGTGTGCCGGTAGCAACGGATGACCAAAAATGACGGGCAACAAAAAACAAAACAAACGCATGCACACAGGTGTGTTTAGACACCATCCCCAAAGTCAGAATATGGCTACCTTAATGGTGAGGGGGAAAAAAACGGTTGCATTATGATATGCAAAAATCTCACCAATGGTGAACCTCTAGCCGAGGAAAAAAAAAAGACTTGTTGAAGTTGTTCTTGTTTCATTCTATATATATACTATATTATATATCATTTTAACTGTTAGTGTTACTTAGTATTATTAATCTGTGTGTGATTTTTACTAATTTTAGATATTTTTTTTCACAGATTTTGCCTAATTCAAGTTATGGTTAATAGTTTGTGTGGTGTTGTTTTTGGTATTTAGTTGTTTTGGGGTGGGTTTTTTCACTGATTAGCGGATTATAATCTATAAACTAATAAAGTGATTAAATGAACAGATGGCTTTGAACATAAATATCATCACTTGTGTTTATTGTTTGTAGCAGGATCATGGAGGACAACAGGTGGAGACAATGAAGTTTCCTTCTCTAGAAAACCAGCTCCTTGACATCATGAGGACAGTGTCTCTGGATCAACAACAGCATGAAACCTTCAAAAGTATGTCATCCATTTAAAATTTTTTTAAATGGCCAGAATCTGAAATGATCGAGTTTTCAGTACTGAGAATGTGACCTTTGGATTGGCTGAACAATTTTTTTTATTTAGTTTTCCAGATCTATATGATCCCAAATTCTGAAATTTCCAATTATATAATGTGTACCTTGAACTATTGAGTAGAACTTTAAGAACAGTGTGTGTGTGTGTGTGCGTGTATAAATATAATTACTTTAATGTATTCATCTGTCACATTCTGTGTGTGTATTCATGACTGTGCGTGTCACTGTGTGTATGTGTGTGTGTGTGTGTGTGTGTGTGTACCACTACCACCCATGTGTGCGTGCATGCCTGGTTTTGAGTGTTCACTGTTTTCTTTCTTGCCACATGCACACGTCTGCTGCCACTTGAATTGAAACCATCAACAAGGAAATCACACTGACCGTCAGCTGTATCAGATTTCTGGAAAAATTACATGGTCAAATTTGTCACAGAGTATAGATTTATCACAAACCTTGCTTTCACTCAATTCATAATCTTTCACATGTTATAAAAAATGTAGCTGTCGGTGTTTATTACAAAAATAAAATTTGAACTGAAAAAGCAGAGGTGGAGCTGGGATCACCTAACTCACAAGCAATGAGCGTAGCCTGTGCCTTTTTTCTTTATTTCTAAAGATAAACTACACTTATGCTTGCCATGTGGGACCTGATCCATGGGAATGGAAAGTCTAGGTTTAAAAGGTCTTTGGGAATCCCCTTGTTACTTAGATCTTGAATGATACCATTGATAGTCCTTAAAACTAAAAGACAGATAATGAGATATTTTCATCTATATAATCTGTATTTCCCTCCAGATGTTTAAAAAGCACGCTGATTCTACTAATATCAATCATGGAGTCTGAATAAGTTTTTGTTTGAGTTTAGATAACATTATAGGGAACAAAACAATATTTGAATAGTATTGTCATCAAATTGACAATCCGCAAGTCACTTTAAAATGGCTGTGAATGCATCCTGTCGTCTGTACTTACCTTTATTCACTAGTATTCCTATTATATATGGCGATTATGGGTATGATACTGATAACATATAATTGCATACATGATATAAAAATTGTTTGTTACAAAGTCCTTAAAAAAGGATTGAGGTCTTGAAAGATCCTTCAGAAATCAGAAAATTTTCCACCAGAAATTCTATATGTGTACCCAATCCAGATGAAACTGCAGGGAGCACAGTCAATTACTGAATTAGATCATAGATCTGTCTGTGCCAGAAAAGAGGTCTTCAAAGATCCTTCAGAAATTCTATACAATACCCAGTCCAGATGAAACTGCACTCAGCACAGTCATTTAGATCATAGATGCCAGAAAACAATCCTCCCTTACCACTGGAGCCAGTGGAGGGGAGCATTCTTTTTTTCTTTTTCTTTTTTTTAATAGAAAAAGGCTTTTTCCCCTCCCCTCCCCTAAAACTGAGAAACTTAAGTTAGAAAGACCTGCATGACAAGAAAAAGCCCAAACCTGATCAATACAGATCAGAATCACTTCTATCTTGTTATCATTGTTTGGTTGGTTGGTGGGTGGGTGGTGGTAGTGGTCTGTGTGCGTGCGCGCGTGTGTATGTGTATAACATGATCACCCTACATGTGTGTGTGTGTGAGTGTGAGTGTGTGTGTGTGTGTGTGTGTTAGAATGTATAGATCTGAAGTGTTGAATCTAGTTGTAAGTCCAAGAGTCAGTAGATCTGTATGGTTGATAAATATGATAATATGGGAAGTATTAATTGCCATGCCATTGATGCACTGTAAATATTATGTTATAGTTTAAATGAATAGTTTTTTTTATAAGAAAACTTGATCATGTTGATGCAAGAGAACTATGGTTCTTTTAAAGTACAAAATCAAAAACAAAAAAGAAATCTATCACAGTATCACACAAAACTTACAGTGAGGAGATGGCTGAATCAAATGCAGCCGAGGGCAAGAAAACATTTTGGTGCTCCTCAGGCTTTACAGATTTTCACAGAAAAATAATTAGTATGGATCGCTAAACAAAAGATTACCAATACATTGCAATTCTTTACCAAATGAATGACTAAATAATCAAATAAAGAAATTGAGATCCTCAGTTGCAAGCGGACTGCTCGGTGCACATGGAGACTGTATAGTAATTAGTACAAGTTTATCATGAATTTTTCCTCCAAATTATGGGAACATAGGCATAGGTCAATTGAAAAAGAAGGAGCATCTTTTTCTTCTGTCTTGAGGGATGAAAACAGATTGCACAGATCAAAAGTCGTGACTTTTCCATTGAAAGACTAATTAATGTTTTTCATTTATTTTTTATGCTTTCTGTTTTCAAAAGAACAGAGTTGTGAGGGTGTTCCTCCTTTTAGTTTATTTCTGCCCATTGAAAAAAGGAAATAACTTGTTTTAAAGGTCTACATGTATGTCTACTCTTTTTTCAGATAAAATCCCCTACTTGATAGAGGAAAACCATTTGGTTGAGGATGGTGGTCTGGAGCAAACTGTACCAACCCTGGGCTCATCTCCTCATTCTTCGCCCAACTCTGGCCTGGAGAGAATTGAACGCTATTCCCGCAAAGTGTTTGTGGGTGGACTGCCCCCAGACATCGATGAAGGTACAATTTTGTTTGATGAATCTTCTGCCATCTTTGGCCTAATGCTTCTGAAACTGCTATGATTAATGATTGTTAAATAGATTGAATGACAGTGAAGATAAGCATTCATAACCATCATGATTCATAGACTATTTACAAAGAACCTCAGTTTAAAGTCTCATCCAAAGGACTTTCAGGCGAGTAATCAGTAACTGATGTTAACTCCAGGGAAAAAATCCTTTGAACAGGCGCAAACCTGGTTCATTAGATCACAAGCTCACTGCTCCAACCACTGGGCAGTTGTTGCTCAAATTACCAGACCAACAGTGGCAACACTGCAGGTGTCTGTATCTCTCAGGCCCTGTTGATGCTGTGATATATCATGAAGCAGAGAGTACAACCCTGTCAAGTTGTCTCAAAGCACATGCACTTCCACATCAGGTTTACCTCATCAACCTCATCACCATTGATCATCATGCACTATAAAAGGAAATGGTTTCTGATTCGGTGGCCTAGTTGTTCTGGCCTCATGGTGACCTCAGTTTCAGTTTCCCCTGACGAAGTGTGATAAGTTTGTGTCAAAGGCCTCGAGGTTGGAGGTTCATGTGAGAAGGTCATTGGAGGGATGTTGTGGTGGTTGCCACCCCAGTCGGCATCTCACTCAGTCTAGCTTCACGACTGAGCTATTACTGTTGTCAGTAGGGGGCTTAGTAGGTGGTGTCCCATGTGACTGATGTGTCTTAACTCTTGAAGTTGACCCAGGAGACAATAAGAATTCCCACCCTCAATTCACCAAATGCTGCTGCCGAGATTCGAACCCACAATTTCATGGACCCACAGGGATGGGAATCAAACATGTATTCTATCCATTCAGCTATAATGTCCGTCATGGATTGTATAACAATAGTAATATTTGCTATAAGAATGATATAAAACTTTATAATCATCGGTCATTGCAATAGTCAAGAATTATTGTATCATTTTAGTCATGGCATATTTCTCTGCATGAAATTCTGGCTGGTCTCTCTGGGAAGAGTGCATCATCACAAAAGCAGCCCCACCCTTTTCTTTTTTTAAAAGATTTTCTTCTCTGCGTGTGTATTTATTTTCCCTATGAGAGCAGCTTTTTTCTACAGAATTTTGACAAGAACAACTTTGTTGTTGTCGTGGGTTCTTATACACGTACTGAACGTGTGTTGCACACTAGACCTTGGTTTGTCATCTCATCCCAAAGACTAGCTCCCATATCTCCACTGAAGGACTCGTGAATGAGGAAAAGGCTCAGGTTCAAACAGGGATCGAACCAGCATTTTTTAAATAGCATCCCCACCTTCTGCAATTTTTGTGCTAGCATAAGTAGAAATTTCCTCTTTTCTATCACTCTTTGTTTCTGTCTCTTTTCTTAGCTTTCATCATCTCTCACTTATTTTCTGCCTTCCCAGTCCATTCGCCTGCCTTTTTTCAAGCAATTCTTTGAAATATTCTTGTTTCCTCAGAGTCTGAATGCGGCTACCTAATGGTGGGCAAAAATGGTTGCGTATGCAAAATCTCACCATTACTGGCATTAGTGAACCTTGGGGCTCTAGCCAAAAAAGAATGGCACTTTACCTGTAGACCACTGACCCACTTTATACTATGTATAATGAAAACACCACTGTCACCATCATTACACAAACTTTTTTCCCCCTTCTTTGCAGAGGAAATTACAGCAGCCTTCAGAAGATTTGGTCCTTTGGTTGTTGACTGGCCACATAAAGCTGAATCCAAGTCATACTTCCCCCCAAAAGGTAAGTTTGATGGAACTTGATTTGAATTGAACAGAACTGATTCAATAAGTAGGTAGTAGTCGAGCTGTCAAAGCACTAGGCCAGTCTCCTTTTGATAGATTAGTAAAATGTTGGCTCAAAAAACGATAAAGCTTATAAATATTGGTAGCTGTCCATCTTTTATGATATATATGATCCATCATGAGATCATTTCTTTAGTATTATATCACAGATATATTTCATCACAGTCTGAAATTTCATTGTCATTTGATGTATTGAGAAAATACTCATGGCAAGAGATCCAGGGTTTGCACACTCCTTGAAACTCTTTGAACATCCTTGAATTTTGAGACCCTCTTTTTTGAAGGTCTTGAATCCCCTTGAAAAGCCCTCCTCCCGAACACACCCTGCACCTAATTCCGTTTCTGGATTCTCAAATGTCAACCTCTGACAAAAACTTCTTTGAAGATCAAGGCTTGTCTGTCAAGAATATTCTCTAAAAGGATGATGATGGTGTGATTATTGTATGCAGACGTGACAATTGACAGTTGTACTTCGGTTTCCACCTACGGCCATTTTCTGTCATAGTGTGGCACACTATTCTTTCCTGACTGCATCATCATGTCAGGAGATGATAAGCTGGCGCGTCTTACCATAAAAATTTAAAAAAGCTCAGCTTCAGGGAGCTTTACTCACTGACTCCCATTTTTTCAGGAGGGGGCAAGCCCCCCTCCTGAACACACCCTGCACCAAAGTCCGTTTCTGGATTTTCAAAGGTTGGCAGCTATGTATTATATGTTTTACAAATTTTATTTGGGCTGCTAATCAGTGATAGAGTATATGTAGATTACAAATGTAATACAACATGAATTGCACCCTTGAATTTCTTCTTCTTTTTTTTTTTTAACTTGAAAACTTCTTGAATTTTATACTGAGGGGCCTATATAAACCCTGTAAATCAGCTGTGTTAGTCAGAAAGTGAATGCTGAATTTTTGTTCTTTTATTGTAATAATCTTGAATGCATATATCTATTTAGCAATAAGTTTTGTAATGAAGCCAAGAAAGGACAATACCATATCAGATTTTACAAAGGTGGATAGCTCTGCTGATGGCAGAGGCCATTTCAAGTCTGATACCATGCATGTGAAGAAATAAGAGATTTCTTCTGGAAAAATGGTTCTTTGTATTAAACTATGTTGTTTCATTCCCTTGTTTAGGATGGCTTAAAAGTCTGTGATGGAGTTAATAGCTGATAAGAGTGACTGTAAGACTGCTGATTTTTTTCTGTCTCCCATAAAAAGTTGAAACAGTTTTTATGTTCAGCATACAGTTTTAAGTGTGTGACATTTATATCTTGTGGGAAATCAATCAAACTACAAGTGTGTTCTTTTCATTATTGTCAGGTATCCTTGTCTTGTGATAAAATAATGGCATATAAAGATTTGGAATTTGATGTGTGTTCAGTTTTATTACATACTATTGGAAACACCTGACAGTTGCTGCTGTCATTGTGGTGTTACTGATGTTGATATGGTATTGAAGAGATTACTCTTTGTAGACTAGATTTAAAATGAACTTTTATAGAACTGGAGAGTGGACAAGTGGAATGGGCATTTTTTTTATCACTGCAGGACCATAGCTCCAAAGAACAAGTAGCTGCTGATTTTTTAGGCATAGCCAAATGACTAACATGTGTGAATGCTGGAAGTGGAACGCTGCAGTGGCATAGCCTAATGACTGAGCTATATTGGTATTGGAACAGTGTGTAATTGTTTTCAGGTTACTGTTTCCTGATTTTCCAAGATGAGCTGTCTGTTCAAAATCTGATTGATATGTGTCTGATGGATGATGACAAGCTCTACTGGTGTGTTTCCAGTCCTACGATGAAGGATAAACCTGTAAGTTTGAACACTGTGGCACATGTCTTTAGCATGGAATTCACTATGATTGGGTGCATGTGTCAATGTAGGATATCACAGATCTCACTGGGGTTTTTCGTTTGTTTTGTTTTGGGGGGGGTTTGGCATTGTTTTGTTTCTTATTTATATGGTTGGCTTACAGTTCTGTCAGAATTTGTATTTGTTATAAATAATCTAAACATGGTTTGTTTGTTTTTTATTAATGGCCGTGCTTGTATCAAATTTACTGCCATGACCTCAATCATCATCACGTTTTGTTAATCAGATTAATTTACAGTAGTGGTGGTAGTAAAGCTGTTTTTGAATTCTTAAGAATTCTAAGGACAATTTTTACAGGCACATGGCATGTAAAATGTGATGGGGTGGTAAGTAGATTACCTCCCATGCAATCAGAGCCCTGTCGCAGGGTCGTGTTTCTAAATCTGAACACACCTGCAAATTGTGCGACGCTCTGTTTCCTTGGGTGGTGGTTGAAAACCCTCCGTTGCATGCACTTCGCCTTCACGGTGAAATGTAGTATCTACGCAGCCTCTTTATAGAGGTCACATCCTAACTGTCTGGCTGTGCTCACCCGAGATGCGGAGATGCGAGATGCATTCCTCTGCTCTGTTACAATAATAAGAATCTGATAATGAAAACTGTAATGAACACTTACAGAGCGCTTTCCTTCCTCTTTACAGGGAGCAGCACAAAGCGCTTTACATTATGATACAACCAAATCAAACCAACAGCAGAAGCCATTTTCTCTGAATGCTGTCATTTCAGTCTACAAAATGAATTATTCCTTAGAAATTTCTGAAGGCAAAAAACCGAATTGTAGTAAAATATTTCTTTGCATGATATCAAAATTGAAGTTCAGGGAATGTCTATGTATTCTGATAATATATCATGATGTGGGTTACACAGTGTAGTAGATACTGTCAGTATTGATTTCGAGTTTTGGCAGGAAACAATTGCCGTCTGCCCTTCTCCAAAGATACTTCGTCTTTTTCTGAGCCCCAAGAGAAACTGATCTTAGCTTTAAGACAGTCTAATCACTCACCGCAGCACACACGCACGCACACACACTCACACACATACACATGCGCGCACGCACGCACACACACACTCACTCACACACATACATACACATGCGCGCGCGCACGCACGCACACACACACACACACATGCGCGCACACATACACACACATACACACACCCATGCACACACACACACGCATGCACGCACGCCAGCATACACATGCGCGTGCGCACACACACATATACACATACACACACGCATGCACATACATACACACACACACACATACACACACACACACACACACTGCAAATTGAGACAGACAGACAGACAAAGAACAGACGGAAAAACAGCCAGGCTTGCAGCGAAGCAAATGAACATACAAAACAAGTAAACAAACATATGATAGCTATGAGTCATGTGAGAAGCAAGACCCAGAGTCCAGCTGATGAGTAGCTTTTTCAACTATTACAAAACCCAAGATCATCTCGTATACATGAGATTTTGTAATTCAAAATTGATACAAATATGAAGGTTATCATCAAAAATATATTAAAAAAAAAAAGATATATATGTTGAGAAAGAAAAATGAATGAAAGAAACGGTCCTGATAGTATCTAACAGGAATGTTATTGTTGTTAGTGTGTGTGAGGAAAATAGCAATGGTGTTGATAGTGTGTGTGTGTGTGTGTGTGTGTGTGCGTGCGTGTGTGCGTGCGTGTGTGCGTGCGTGCGTGCGTGTGTGTGTGTGTGTGTGTGTGCAGACGTGGACGCGTGCATGTGTACTATGACATTCTTTGAAGAACTCTACATTTTGTGACCTATCTGATTCAGTTTATCACTTTATCTTTTTATTTTTCATTTTATTTAGAGGATAATGGAGTAAGTACTCATCTGCTTTTTTACGTCCAGTCCACGTATGCATGCAGTTTTGTAAACTTTGTGATCTGTTCCCACTGGCACAAATGGCCTACTCTGGCAAACAGTGGGATGGGTTTAACATGTGTGCAAGATGTTCTGCGTATGTTTGCAAACAAGATCTCGGTTTATAGTCTCATCCAAAAAAACTTTCGGGAAAGTGGAGTTGGCAGTGATGCTTTAACTCCAAGGGAAAGATTCCCATTAAACGCACGTCTCTGTGTTGCCTCGATCCTAGATCTGGGCTCAAACCCGGGTGGTAAGATCGCGCGCACATCGGAAAGCGATTTAACCACTAAGCTATTCCATCCCCCCTATCTGAACACCAGTGAAGTCGTCATCCCCAGAACCAAGCCCCACAGGGGACAGAGCTTTTGGCGCTACCTCCGCAAGGGATCGGGTATTGACTGTCTGCGTTAGTCCTCTGGTGTTTGTAGAGAGGGCTGGGGTGTTGTCATATCTGTAACATTGCCAATGGCCTTACGTGTTGTAGTCTGAGGTCAATAACATAGCTTTTCATTCTGACGAAGGTTACAGAGCAGTAGCACTAAAGTGCACAAGTACTGGCACCTCATATGAAGCAACAAATGTGTGAAATTGTGTGCGAAGGCTCACATACCCAAATGCATAGAAAAACAGGGGGCAAAGGGTGGGAGGATAGCCTAGTTTAATGATTAATTAAAGCAATGAGCTCTTGATCTGACGGCGCGGGTTTGAGCAGTCACCCAGACGGCCGTTCGAGAGAATTTTTCCCCCTGCAGTTAAAATCAGTACCGACTTCACTCTGCACCGAACATCTTTCTGATGAGACTACAAACTGAGGTCTCGTGTGCAAACGCATTCAAAACATTGTGTGCACAAGTTAAAGCCTGTTTCTTATTTGTAAGTGTAGGTCATTGCGTGCCGGTAGGAACGGATGGCATTAAAAAAATAAAAAAAAGCATGCACATAGGTGTTGTGTTTAGAAATCATCCCCGAAGTCGGAAGGTAGCTACCTTAATGGTGGGCAAACGGTCCCATTGGCAAAGTCTTAATATTGGTCTAGCCGAGAAACGAGAATAAAAACATAAACAAACGCTAGTGAACTATTGCACACTCAAACGGCCACTTTGGTGTATCCCACTTGTTTGCACAAAATAGTGACAATACACACACACACACACACACACAGAGACACACAGACACACAGACACACACACACACACACACACACACACACACACACACACACGGTGTAGGTGCCTGAATAGAGGCTGCATCCATTTCAACAAACTTGTAAGGAATGTTATTTGGAACCAGACATAGTTGAACAACTAGCAAACAAACACAGACAGACAGACAGATAGATAGACCGACTGACAGACAAAAAGACAAGTGGACAAACAGATCTATAGACATAGACGTCATGAAAAATGAGGCCAGGGGAGATCAGAAAGGAAGATGGAGAAATGGAGATGGGATGAGGAGAGGTGTGGGGGAGAGGTGTGGGTTGTTGCCTTCGGTGGAAATTAAACTTGTCATTCTTGTGTCTGTGCAAACCTTTTTTAAAAATGTTTTTATTACAAAGTTTTTGCTCTTTGAGATAAAGAACAAAATAAACAAAAAGAGAATGGGAATCGCAAAAGTGAATTAATTCTAAACGAAATAGCTTCACCTTCACCCATCCTGTAGTCTAGTCGACGGGGCAACACTCAAGATTTGGCAGCCAGCTTCCTCAACTCTTCCCGGTTCTCAGCTTTCCGTAGTATGTCGTTCCACTCAACGCCCCTCCACTCTCTGATGTTGTCTTCCCATCGTTTTCTCTGTCTGCCTCTTCGTCTCCCTCCCTGTACTGTTCTCTGTAGGACAGTCTTGGCAAGTCCAGATGTTCGTGTGACGTGCCCGTACCACTGTAGTTTGCATTTTCCCACGAAGTCAGAAGCTTTCAATACGACCCAATGGTATTTTGGATTCTGGTTTTAGCTTCCTCGTTAGTCATGTGATCTGTATATGAGATACCAAAACATTCAC
>JAUZNI010453976.1:0-10643 GCA_034780235.1 Concholepas concholepas | reverse complement strand
TGAAATGACATTAATTTAACAGACAAAATGAGATGGTAGGACATGGGGGTCGAAACTGATAAAGTGTCTGCAAAGTCATGTATTTTTTAGAAGTCTACTATATATTTTTGTTTGTTGGTTGGTTGGTTGTTCCTCGGCTAGAGCTCCAAGGCTCAGCAATGGTGAGATTTTTGTGTAACATACATGTATGCAAGTGTCCCCCCACCCCCACCCATTTAGGTAGCCGCATTTCGACTTTGGGGAGACCATGATATGATATATTGAAAGGGCATCACTTGTAAAGCCTAAAAATCCATAAAATACTCAGTTTTATGCACCGTTGCCATGGAAACAATCCAATCTGGCCTCCAAAACTAAATGTTTCAAACTTGTAAACTATTTTATCAATAACAAGTACAAGAAACCTGTGTTGACAGACATGTGGATCGGCGGTCTACAGGTAGCACATCTGCCTAGAAAGACAAAAGTCCGGGTTCGATCCCTGTTTGTGCCTGAAAGTGAAACTTTTCCCCATCCACTAGACTGTGAGTGGTGGTCTGGGTGGTCTTTCAGATGAGATGTTAAACCGAGGTCCCGTATGCAACATGCATTTAATGCACTTAAAAGAACCCATGGTAAGAGAGTTGTCCCTGGCAAATTCTGTAAAAAAAAAAGTTTTTAAAAGCTACTCTGATAGGGAAACAAATACACATGCAGATGGGGAAAGAAGAAAAAAAAAAGGCTGGCGCTGCCCTTGTGGTAATGTGCTCTCCCCGAGGAGAGCAGCCTGAATTTCACACAGAGAAATCTGCCGTAACATATAGTGGTATACAAATACAAAATGTTCTACAAACTAAATTCTCTAAATTTACAAAGGGAAATCTCCATATTTGCATTTAGCAAATTTTTGTACTAAAAAAAACAAAACACACCCCACATGATTTTGGCCGCTTTAAAACCAGCATCTACTCTTGACAGACAAAATGAGATGACATTAACAGACACCATAAACACTACACCACATTTTTTTTTAAATCACTCTAGAGAGACGGTTTTCTGCGGTCTTTTCATTAAATCAGAACCATTTTTTTCAGCCTGCGGTTGTTAATTAAATTTAAAACCAAACTCCGCTCTTGAGCATCTGATCTCAGTCTCAGAATCTCCCTCAAAGGCCATTCCTGAGGTTTTTCAACATCTGTTTTCTGCCTGGCAGGATGCCAACCTTACTTGGGACACTCTATCCCAATATTCAGACTACATTGGAAATAATTTGTCACACAAACGTTCTGCATTCATGAACATTCTGGATAAAAAATTTGAGATTTAGATTTTTGTTTTGAATCTTAAGGAGATTTAGATTTTTGTTTTGAATCTTAAGTTAAGGCACCATCATGACATTATATACTAGTAATAGCCACGCATGCCTATTTTTCTTTCAAATGCAGCCAGTCAGAAGAGATTTTGCTGGTCTGCGTGTGTATTAAGTGTGTGACCTGAACCCAAATGCATCTCAATGACGTAAAAGAAACTGGTGTTACTTGTTACATCTCTCCACAAGCTCAACTACGAAGGACGGATCCTTTATACTTTGATACCCACTAACTCAATGTCTTCACAATCTGATAATAATAATAAAATAAAAAATAATAATAAAATAATACTGATAATGATAATAATGATAATGGTAATAATAACAATAATAATAATAACAATAAGAGTAATAATAATAATGGTAATAACAACAACAATAACAACAATAATAAGGATAATAATAACAATGTATGGAATTTATTATTTAGCGCTGAATCTTAAAAAGCAAACAAATCAAAGCGTGTTCAAAGTGTCATTAAGTCACTTGCAGTGACCAGCTTTTGGTCCTTCGTTAAAAAAAATAGTTTTCACTGACCCTTACAAATGGGCAAGATAAAGCGAAAAGCATGGAAGAAAACTGACTGATTCCAGAAAGTTAGGAAGTTCATTTCCCCCTTTTTCAAAGTCAGAAGCTATATCTTTTATCTTTAATGTTACAGAACAGAGAATTCAGTGTAAAAAGCCAGAATTTGACTGCTTGAAAACAAATCTATCACAAGCCTGAATGAAGTTTAACGTACACCAAATCTGGTATGCTTCATGAAAAAATGTAATGGATGCTGAATTCCTCTTTTTCACATTTTGGGCATATCACTAGTATTGCATTGGTGGCTTTTGGCTGACATATTGAAAAGGGGGATAATTTTTATGTTTGTATAGATACTCCTTAAGACTATATAATGACTAGTGACAATTTGTGCTGGCTCAATTCAGAACCTGTCACTGCTTTCTTCAAAATGTAGTGTCTATTTTCAGCTTTACCTTCATTCTCATCAAGGTTGAGCATACATACATAGAATCTCGGCATCATTTAAAAAATTTTCTATTAGGCATTTTTCTCATAAAAAAAACACTTCAAAAACATACACAGTGCGTCTACCAGATATGTTCTAACATGGGAAGTAACTGTTAAGCCAAAAAGAGTCAAAACCGAAACAAGAGTTTTGTACCTTGTACTGTCAAACCTACAATTAAAAGTTTCCGGGCTGTGGGGAATGTTTCCCAAAACCTATGATCAAAGGGCCCTGGCTCGGAAGTGTTCCTGCTTCTCTGATCTTAACTCCAGGAGATAGTTTTGTCAGCTTCAGTGGTCGAGATGCCTGTTTTAGAAAAATACTTTCCTGTAGCTGCTGCGATCAACTCCCATCACAATGTCTAAAAGTTTGAAGGCAGCTAGAACCGCAGTGACACCACGAGAGTCTGCTACGGAGCTCATGACTGTGCTGGACAAGGTTTTGCTGACACTGACACTGACAGAACCAGGGAACCCTCTGTTTGAATGTCAGGAGATATCTTTAAAAACATTGGGGGGATTTTCTGTATCCAAAGTCTCCACAATGTTCCCTACAGCTCTCAAAGAGGAATATTTGGCACTGAGGTGTTTTGTATGTCTATCGTAGTACACAGATCACTATACATATGCAGCACATCAGTCCATTTTGTGTGTGTGAGTGTGTGTGTGTATCATGTGGAGTTTTATACTTTGCAACACACACTTTGTATGTGGGGTTTTATACTTATAACAAACAGACACTTTGTATGTGGAGTTTTATACTTAGACACTTTGATACTTATAACAGACACTTTGATACTTATGACAGACACTCTGTATGTGGAGTTTTTATACTTCAAGAGGCTTTTTTGTTTTCAGAGAAAAGTGGGAAAACCGCTGCAGTGAGTAGGCTGCCGACTGTGCTCAGCAGGTGTCTGTCATGCTGATGGTGGCGGCGAAGAGCTCGGTGAAGGTGTGGTGGATCTTGATGTGTTTCTGCAGCTGCCCGCACTGCCGGAAGGTGGCCCCGCAGCTCTTGCAGTCGAAGGGTTTCTCCCCGGTGTGGATTCTCATGTGAGTCTTTAAGGCACTGGAGGAGCTGAGGTTGGCCCAACACTCCAGACAGGGGAAGGCCTTCTCCCCGGTGTGGGACCGCAGGTGCAGCTTCAAGTTCCAGGAGCGGTTAAACTTGGCGTTGCACTTGTGGCAGGAGAAGGGCTTGTGCCCCGAGTGGATGGTCAGGTGGCTTTTCAGATTCCCTGCCCGGGCAAAGGCCGCCCCGCACTGCGCGCACAGGAACGGTCGTTCCCCGGTGTGTATCAGCATGTGTCTCTGTCGGTTGCTTCGCTCTGTGAACTGCAAGCCACACTCTCTGCACTCGTAGAGTTTCTGACGAGAACTGCCCTTCCTGGGGGTTTTCAAGGGCTTTTTGTTCTGGAAGCTAGCGGCGCCTTCTGCGTGGCTGGAGGCTTTTTTCTTGGTCAGGAATTTGGCGCCAGACACTGGGCCTGCAGACGCCACGGAATGATGCGTGGCCGCGTGTTTCTGCAACTGACGCACCAGTCTGAACGACGCTTCACAAACATGACAAGAAAACGGTTTTTCCCCAGTGTGAATTGTCACATGGGTTTTCAAAGCCCCTGCCGTGCTGAGACTTAAACTGCAATATTTACAGACAAAGGCTTTCTCTCGTAAGTGGGATCGCTTGTGCAGTTTCAGGTTCCAGGGCCGATTGAACGCCGTCTGACACTGGTCACATGTGAAGGGCTTTTCCCCGGTGTGGGTGATCAGATGGGCCTTGAGATTGCCCGCACGTGTGAAACCTCTGCTGCAGTGTGGACACACGAAGCGTTTGTCTTTGTCCTGGGTTTTTCTCTCCTCATGGGTGCTGTCCAGTTTTAAGAGCGGAGACTGCTGCACTGTTTCCCCAACAGCTGTGTTGTTGGAAGTGTGTCCACCAGGTTTTTCTGACCCTATATTACTGCCCAGGACCGACGGTTCGCTGCCATTAGAGACATCTGCCATCAGGGTTTCTCTGCAGTCTGCACTGTGAACAAACAGCTGCTGAACGCTGCCTACCACATAGGGCATAAGACCCGTCTTCACAGAGGGCGTACACTGTGTGTTGTGAACACCGCCCTGTCCCATGTCCGCTCTCCATTCCACAGTCTGCAAGAGAGACGGAGCAAAACAAGTCAGGTTACTGTCTGCTTCAGGCTGGGAGGATGAACTCTTGGCATTTTCAGGAGGAATGGACACGTCTCCTATTGAGTTTTCCAGGCCTTCTGAACCGCTACCACACGCTGACAACTCGGCATTCATCTCTCCATCCACCGTTATGTAAGCTCCTTCTTTGGCAGAAGGTTTCACCCCCTGGGAGGAGCTGCAGCCCTGTCCACTTGTGTGGATCTGAGAAAAGAGTCTCTGCGCTTGCTGGTCTCCCGGCATGCAATGGATCTTCATCCAGTTGTAGCCCTTCCCCGACACTGCCACCTCAAAGGGTAGGCTTTTAGCAAACGCTAGATCACCATTACATTTCCCTTTTTCATTTTCCCTTTGTACCAGCATTTTCGAATACAGCTTTTGTGCCTGAAGGTCTGTTGATATCTGACCCGACATGACGTTGTGGAAGACATTGCCCAGTGCACTGGACATGGGCTGGTCTTCTCGGTGAGTGGACGACATGGCGTACTGCACACGGTCGCTGAACACAGCCTGGTTCTCCATCCTCATCTCTGCGCACGTGGCCATGGCTTCGGGGGACACTATTCTGTGGTAGACACCGTCGTTCAGCAGGGTTGGGTTCTCCATCCCTGCGCCTGCACACTTGCCCCCAAAGCCCGGGTCCACCCCCTGAGTCTTGGTCACCGTCTGCTGCAGCATGCGGACGGCCTCCATGAAGCTGGGGTTCTGCTTGCCATGCAGCGCTGCGGCGGACACTGGTATGGTCTGTGACTGCAGGACGCTGCTGACCGGCCGGCCGGGCCACTGCAAGGCCATGGCCTGCTGCACGGGGACGGTGTCCTGCACCACGTAGGGGACCGGGGTCACCGCCGACACCACCGGTGCCGACTGTACCAGCGGCTGTGGATGCAGCATGTGGGTGGTGATGTGTGGCTGGGCCTCCTGATAGCGCATCATGACCAGGCTCTGCAGGCAGCTCTGCTCCGACACAGACAGACTCTGGACAGGGTGATGGGTCACGATGCCCGGCACACAGGGGGCGGCCGACACGGAGGAGCACACCTGCTCCCCTCCTCCACCCGCCCTCTGAACAGTCTGTACCACACTCACCTGCACATCCGACGGTGCAATCAAGGCAATGCTTGGGTCAAAAGTGCAGTTCGTTTGTGACGGGGCGTCGCCGATTCCGCTCATGTCCGTTGTCGCTAACTGGGGCACTTTGACATGGTGGTTTTTAAGGTGTTTCTGCAAGTGAGAGATCTGCCTGAAGGAGGAGTCGCAGTTGTCGCAGGAGAAAGGCCTCTCCCCCGTGTGTATCCTCCTGTGTGTTTTCAGAGCCCCGGAGGAGGAGAGTTTGGCCCCGCAGTCGTGGCACTGGAAAGGTTTTTCCCCGCTGTGGGATCTCATGTGCAGCTCCATGTTGGTCAGGCGGCTGAAGGTGGCCGGGCACAGGCGGCAGGAAAAGGGTTTCTCTCCGCTGTGAATCTGCATGTGGGTTTTCAGGTTGCCCGCCCGAGCAAAGGCCACGCCACACTGGGAGCACAGATAGGGCCTCTCCCCGCTGTGGGTCTGCCGATGTCTCTGCAAGTTACTGGGCTCCGAAAAAGCCAGGCCGCACTCCGTGCACAGGTGGGGCTTTTCCCCAGTGTGGGTCTTAGCGTGGGTCTGCCAGGAGTAGTAGTGGGTAAATCGGACGCCGCAGTCTTTGCAAGAGTAGGGTCTCTCCCCTGAGTGGATTCTCATGTGTCGCTTGAGGTAGTGGGGGTGCTTGAAGGCGGTGTGGCACTGCGCACAGCAGAACTGTCTGTCAGCGGAGTGAGTCAGCTTGTGCTGCTTCAGGTGGCTGCACTGACTGGTGGAATAGCCGCAGTCTTCACACACAAACTTCTTGTCTGATACCAGCTCGCTGGAGGCCTTTTCTGAAGAGTTGCCCTGTTCACTCTCTGCAGACAACTGACAGAGTCTTTCCATTCCTACACCGTCAATTTCAGCAGTCCTGGATGTGCCGATACTTCCGCTGGTATCTGCACCGTCACCTCCAATATATTGCCAGAATATCAGTTTTCAGTTCCCCAATCTGTCAATAGTCTCTGCTTCCATCATCACAGAAACCAAAAACAAGTTTTCAAATCTGTGTCGTATGTTTCTTACCCCGAATGAAACTTCCATTTAAAAAGAAATGCTGTCCATCTTCAGAGTCTATCAATGCGGCAGAGTTGAGCAGTCATTCCGGAACTAAACCAAACTAACGGCTCCAATGTCTCACAGAGAAGGTCAATGTCACAAGCAGCTTCACTGGCTGTGGTGCATCGTGCCAGAGAAGCCAGCTTGATTCTTTGCATAGAGAAGAAATGTACAACAGACAAGCTTGACGGCTGGCTCAGGCCAAATATGGAAAATGGCCAGGTTTTCCTGATTCATGATGATCACATTGGCAGCGGGGAGCTCAACAAAATAAACAGCGTTTCTATGGGGTTCGTTGGTACGGGTGAGATGTCCACAACTGACAGGCTTCCCTCATTGGTGATTGGCTGGCTTGGACAAGATATGCAAGATACACAGCTTTCCTCATTTGTGATTGGACGTCACAGGCAAGTGGCCCATGACAGACAGGCTTTCCTCATCTCTGATTGGTTGGCATGGGTGAGATATATGAGAAATGAACAGCCTTCCTCATCTGTGATTGGACAATACAGTTGGGTTGGCCATTACTGATAGGCTTTCCTCATCTGTGGCTGATCAGCATTGTTGGTTTTCCTTGAGTGGGATCTGATCCTGTGTTGGGTAGTGCCTGGATGGGACAGTCCTCCACTGTTGATAGAACGAGCTTGGGGGCTGGATCACCATCACCTGAAACACAACACAGTCACTGTAGAGTGAAACCGCTCTGTAGGGTTGGAGGTACAGACAAAGCAGGTCGTCAGAGAGAGCTGCTTGGTGGTGGTTGGTTGGTTGGTTGATACAGTCCCTAAATCAGATAACTAACTCGGCTGGGACTCTAGTATAACCAAAGAAAGAAGGGCTTAGTGTCAAAAAGCATAGTACTGCATTTCTTCACATCACACACACACACACACACCTAAGAAAAATATACATGGTCAAGAAAAATTTCTTCTGGTGAATTGTTTTTGAAAGAAAAATAGATTAGCACAAAGCTACTATTAGCAAAGAACATCAACCTGTTGTCTTACCATAATGCAGACAAACAAATCTGAATCCTGTTTGCATGAAAGAGCTGGGCAAAAAAACATTCCTGACTGGGAATGTTGAGACTGAATGATTGAGCCAGCCAAAGTCTCTGTTCCCAAAGAGAAAGTCTCTTCCAACCAGGTAGTTGGCAATGAGATTCAAACCCGTTACCCGTGCATCAAGTGTCAAAGGCCCAACCCGCTGAGCCAACATGACCCTCCTCTATAGCCATCAAGGATTACGTATTGATTCAAATGATAAAATAGTTGCTGTCTCAGCGTCTGATGAAGAAGAATAAGAAAATGATTTTTTAAAAAAACAACAATATCAGCACCCTTCCTGTCTTTATCCATATGCAGTGAACAACTGTAGTTAGTATGCCAGTCGGGCCTTGTAGTTCATATTAATATTGTTATGACTACTTACGCTGATGTCTGAAACGTGAACTTTCATTTAAAAAGGAAAAAAACCACTCTCACCCCCCCCCCCCACCTCCACACTTAAAAAGAAGATATTCAAAAGAAGTATGATGGGTGCTACAGTCGAGTGGTTAAGACAGTTCAACTTCAATCCCATGGGTCCATGAAGTTGTGGGTTTGAATCTCGGCGGCATCTGGTGAACTAAGGGTGGGGATTTTTACAATCTCCCAGGACAACTTCAAGTGCAGACCTGCCAGTGCCTTATTTCCCTTCGTGTACATATACACATGCAGAAGATCAAATATGCATGTTTAAGATCCTGTAATTCCTGTCGGCGTTTGGTGGGTTACGGAAACATAAACATACCCAGCATACATTCCCAAAGTCAAAATGTGGCTACCTTCATGGTTGGTAAAAACAGTCGCATGTATACGCAAAATCTCACCATTGATGAACCTTGGAGCTCTAGCCAAGGAAGGGGGAAAAAAGACATTCAAAAGAAAGATATTTTTCCCACAGTGTCTTGAGGTCAGTCTCCAGCAATCAACTCACTCCATCTGAACATTTTATTTCGTCACACAACTGTTTTGTATCAACATTCCTGATAGAAAATAATGTTGTGCGTTCCTCAGCTTAACTCCCTGAGCGTCACCCAAAATACACACTCTGACTCACTCATTCCATCTGGGAATCACAGTGAGATTGGAAGTGCACACTGGATGAGAAGTTTGCGTGTATGCTTTTTCAAGTACCTTGCCACATAGGCAGCCATACTCCCGACTTCAGAGGAATATTTTTCTCCTTTAAAGGAGACTGCAGGTTGTTATGTTAAGAGCATGTCATGGCTGAAGACAATCACAACAGAACATTTCACAAACATAGTATTTCTAATGGAGGCCTCGGCACTTTGCTTACATCAGTAACAGACAAAGCTTTTGGCCTAATAACGATAATAATAATGATGTATGGAATTCATATAGTGCTATATCTTGTAAAAACAAATCAAAGCACTTGCATTCAACCTATTCTTACACATGCAACCAATAACAAATAGTTTTAACAAATTCAATTCACACACACACACACACACACACACACATACACTTTGGCGTGGTGATGGGGATTTTGGCTGTTGAAGGCAGGGACAGATATGAGATGAAACAGGAGGGGAAAATTTTAGGTTTGAAATAAGTATGTCTTCAGGCTGGATTTAAAAGTGTCATAGGTAGGCTTTTGGTGAAGGGAGAGAGGGAGGTCATTCCAGATTGATGGACCACAATCTGAGAAAGAGCGACAGCCAACAGTGAATTAGTTAAATCTAAGTGTTCATAAGCACAGGGTATCTGCAGCAGAGTGGAGTGAACGAGAGGGAGTGTACAAGTGAAGACATTAACAGAGGTAGGAGGGTGCTGTTTAGTGGAGACATTTATAACAGAGGGTACTGATCTTATACTTTACTCTCTGTGCAACAGGCAACCAGTGGAGAGTCCACAAGAGAGGAGTAATGTGCTCAGATTTTTTTCTTTCCGAGGATACGCTGAAGGGAGTGGATGGATGATGCTGGTAGACCAGCCAAAAGAGAATAACAGTAGTCAGAACACGAAAGAATGAGAGATGTGGCAAGCTTGGATGTTGCATCAGTGGACAGATACTTGCGAATTGCGGTTATACGCCGTAACTGATAGAAGCAGGACTGGCAGGTCTGGGTGATGAAGTTTTGCATAGAAAGTGTATTGTCAACAACAACACCTAGATACTTTACAGAGCTGGACAGAGGAACTGATGTATTGCCGAATTCTACTGCGGTTATTATTACTGAGGAGAGTTTATGTCTGGTGCCTATGAGCATGGCTTCGGTTTTATCTGCATTATGGCCTAGGCCAGATAAGGAATGTGAGACACTGATTTATTGTTTTTTTGCATGATCTAGGTACACCTCCATAATGGCATTATGATATAAGCTAACTCACTGCAGTTATGTTGGTCTCTCTCATTTTCAATACCTGCTAATCAGATGACATTTCACTGGTCTATAGATGTGTTAGGTGTGTTTGTGACCTGACCTCAATGCATCTCATTAATGTTGATTTAAAGAAATGATGGCTATCCCCCTCCCCTTATTTTCACAAGCTTATATTTTCTTTTCTTCTTCTTCGTCGAATGCTCGGACAGCAACTATTGTTATCTGTCATATGAGTTGCGCTGCCGTTAAGCACCTGACAAGTCAGGCCCAGCACATCCGACTTCGGCATGGTAGAGAAAATCTTTTAAGTCTTTCTGGGAAAAAGGCAGAAAAATGGACCAAGAAGGCAGAAAATAGATGAAAAGGAGGTGAAAAGAAGAAAAGGAACAAGGCAGAAACAAAGAGAGGTATAGAAAAGAGGGAATTCCTAGCACAGAATTTCTAGCAGGTGGGGATGTTATTCATACTGACAAGCCCCTAGCATCGGGGAAACAAGCTTATATGAATGAAAGAGACTTTATAGTTTATACTATGACAGCAACAATG
>JAUZNI010452866.1:0-10648 GCA_034780235.1 Concholepas concholepas | reverse complement strand
ATTCTTCTTCAAATTCTTCTTCTTCCTCCTCTTCTTCTTATTCTTCTTTTGTGCATTGCTCTCTACCCTATTTCTTCTTCTTCTTCTTCTTCTTCTTCTTCTTTGCATTCTTTGCATTCTTCTTCTTCTTCTTCTTCTTTTCCTTCTCCTCCTGCTCCTCCTCCTCTTCTTCCTCCCCCTCCTTCTCCTCCTCCTCCTTCTTCTACTTCTTTTGCGCATTGTTCTCTACCCAATATCAATGTCTGCACTTCATAACACTTCTGCTCACCGTGTCATTATTACAGTTGCTGTCATTGTTATTTGTTCAACGATGAAAAAGAATCAGAATCTGAGGATCAGTTTTGTTATTGGACAATAATGATGTTATTTTTTAAAAATCCCAGGATAATTGATCATTTTTTTGGTTTGTTTGTTCCACTTTACCTTCACCTTCATCTATCCCGAAGTCCTCAAAAAGACATGACGACAAAGCGCAGGCTGGAACCCGCAGCCTCTGTTACCTCCAGGCCACGAGTTCTGTATTCTAACCACCGAGCCATCCTCCCCCCCCCCCCCTCCCCCTTCTACACACACACTACAGGTGACAGAGAACAAATGTGACACGGGGAGAAAATCTACACTCCTGACGTCAGATGTTGTAAAAGAAGACCCCTCCCCCTCCCCCTCCCCCTCCCGTGTGGATACCAGGGGTCTGTTAGTATAAAGAGCATCCCCACCTTTGGGAAATTCTGTGCTGGGAATTCCCTCTTTTCTATTCCTCTCTTTGTTTTTGCCTTGTTCCTTTTCTTCGTGGCACTTCCTTCTTGTCTATTTTTTTGACTCCTTGGTCCATTCTCCTGCCTTTTTTTTCCAGAAACACTAAAAAGATAACAATTCTCCCCCACGTCGAAGTCGGATGCGCTGGGCCTGACTTGTCAGGCGCTTAAGGGCAGTGCAAGGCATTTTCGCTCATATGACAGACAACAATAGTGGCTATCTGAGCGTTCGACAAAGAAGAAGAAGAAGTAAGAAAAGACAAATTATCACCCAGACAATAGCCACCATCTGCAGAATCGGTGTCATAGCTAGGCTCTGTGGTGGGCAGTCCAGTATCTGTAGATTTCCTTTACATGTCGGAAACTGGCTTATTTTTCTTTAGTCTCTTTCTGAAGTATACCTTAAAGACGTGGCATGACAGAAATCTAACAGAATGAATAAAAGCACTTGGCTTTGAAAGTTTCACCTTCACCCTTCACCCATCCCGTAGTCTCGCGGACCGTGGGGGCACCAATGAAGATTTTGCAACCAGCTTCCTCCACTCCCCACGGTCCTCTGCTTTCTGTAGAAAGTACACACTAGATCAGAAGTTTGCGTATATGACTGGTTTCAAGTACCTCATGATAAATATAGGCGGCCACACTCCGACTTCAGAGGATTTTTTTTCTTCTTTATAGGAGAGTGCAGGTTGTTATGTTAAGAGCTTGTCATGGCTGAAGAAAATCTCAACAATTTACAACATAACATTCAATTTGGGCCTTTGCACTTAGCTTACATCAATAACTGATGAAGCTTTTGGCCTGGGCCATATTCACATGTATAAAATGACTTTTGTTTCATAACCCTTTATCTTCAGTTCTGCTGCTGCTGCTGATTGAAGCATACCACACTAAAATCCCTCACATTTTTAGATTTGTTTATCCCCAAATTGTGAAAGTTACTGGGATGAAAACCTACATAAAGGGGGGTAATTCATCACAAAGGTTGCAGAATAATTGAAAGTGAAGACAGTTGTGCCTTTTTGTTTTATTTGTGTGCTCTGTGGTACATTCAGTGCATAGAATGTGAGACCAGACTTATGTGATTATGCTCACTTGTATTTTAATGATATAACTATTGAAAGTTAAAGATTTTCATTGACTAATGTTGTTGTTTTTTCTTCTGAAGGATGATTAGATGTTTCATTATCTTCCACAGTGCTGCCAGTCATGATTTGTGAAAAATTCATTATTCTTAACTCCCATTTTATTAACTATAATGCTTTAAGTTTACATCATGCATTCAATATAGAGAAAAGTCTTATGTACATCAAGGTCAGTTAATGTGTATTGTTATGTCAGCTAGTTTTACTGTAACAGAACCAAGCACATGCATGCGAACGTCATTTTCAGACAAGAGTTTGTGAATGCAGCAGCAAAAAGCTTTTTTGCTTATTTGTTTGTATGAGTTTTTTGTTGTTGGTGTGTTTATCTTGGATTTTTTTACATTGAAATGTTGAGGACAAGACTGGACGAAACACCCATTCTCATATGCTAGGTTAGAGTGTCTTTAGGTAGTTGTAACCAGCTTTGTGTAATCCATGTGTTGGACTGGTTCATGGAGTGTAATGTGGCTGTATTGTTTCAGGCTGGTGCTAATATGACTCCTCGTGACTCGGATGAGATGATGAGACTACCGTTCCTGAGAACCTGGTTCCGCACACGAAGTGCCATTGTCTTGCATCTCAGCAATGGCACCCTGCAGGTAACCTGACACATTTTGATTCAGCGTGGATGGTTGTATACATGTATAAACTTGATAGAACATCAGCCTTTGAGCTTGTTTGTCAAGGTAGATTTCAGCAAGAGTACTTTTATAGGAACTACCAGTTTTCATAAACGTGACAGTTCAATAGAAAGAAGGTTTTTAGCAAGGTGTTCTCGAGGGATTAAGGAAATTTATAGCGTGAACTGCATACAGTTGTCGTAGGAGATTATTTTCCATAGGTTGGAAAAGAAAAATCCATTTTAGATCATATTTTGCCTAATGGGACAATTCATAGACAATTTTTATATGTCTACCTATTGCTGCCTTTGTGATATTCCGACGCTTCTGCTCCTACACTGCTCAGCCTAAATTTACCTCACACAGGCATGCCATTCTCCTCATGTCTCACCCACAGTGCAGACTGTAGAAAACTTTCAGTGTTCAGGCAGGACAGCACAGCATCTAACTTTGTACAAAAGCAGCTGGTATCTCAGAGTATTGGTATTTAAAGAATGCTTGAATGGATCAGACCTACAGCCATCTAGAAAATGAGAGGTCTTGGGATTGATTCCTTTTGAAGCTGGACTTGCCTTCATTTGGAGTGCTAGTTTACTGATTACATAAAAACTAAGGTCTTTTGTGCAACATGCACAAGTTATTCCTGGCAACATGAATTATGTATAAGTAAGAGATGCCGAAAAAAAAAGTCTGCATATCCAACAGGCATGATTTGCAGTGTGTGGAAGGAAATTGAAGAGAAGATGGTTGAAAATTTATGGGGAAGAGGTAGGCATATAAAACCACTTCCATAAAGAAAAAAATATGCATACACGCAGGTAAGAAAAACACAGAAAATAGATGGCACTACATTGCGCGGTCACAGTGTTCTCTCCTTAGTGAGAACAACCTAAATTTCATGCAGAGAAATCTACTGTTACTGCAAATGCTGTTCAGTACTGGTCTATAGGACTGTAGAAAAGTTGTCAAAAGTTAAGGCAGTATGGATTATTTGTTGCAGATCAACTTCTTCCAAGATCACACAAAGGTTATCCTTTGTCCTCTGATGGCGGCTGTCACCTACATAGATGAGAAACGCGAGTTCCACACTTTCCGCATGAACCTCATCGAGCAGTATGGCAGCACCAAAGACTTAGCCAGTCGTCTGCGCTACGCTCGAACCATGGTAGAGCGACTGTTGTCCTCCAAGTCGGGCTCTGGACGGGTCAAATCTGCTGCTCAGTGACCAAGGCACAGTGTCCAAGGAATGACAGCATAGGCTTTGGTGATGGACCATGTGGTTTAACGTTTGTCATGACTGTTCTGACAATGCACTCAAGTACTGTTTGTGTGGATGAAACACAAGGACTGGAAGAGAGAATGCATGAGTATGTGTGTCTGAATTTCTGCTGTTTTATTGGTGCAAGCCCCGTTTGTTTTTCTTGTTATTGGGAGAAAAATGCTTGTCTTTTTCTTTCCTTCTCTTTTTAAATTTTTTGTTTGTTTGTTTGCTTGGGGGTTATTTTTAATGTCTAAAATTTGGAGTTATTGTCATTTTTTTTTCCCCCACAGAGATGTGTGATGGTGTTTGTCAGAGATTAGAACTAATTAATTTTTTAATATATACTTTATCGGCTTTTTCTTTCTTTTTTTTTCCATCATTTCATTAGTCGTGACATTCCTTTCGACCCTCTTTTCCATTATTTCCTACACTGTTCTCTCTCTGTTTTTGATATCATTTTCTTTGAGTCAATGAAAATTAATTCCTTAGCAGCAAATACTTTGTTTTGAATATGTGAAAGTAAACCTCTTTGCAGCATACTGCCTGATGGGGCCATAAAGATGAGAAGATTCAGTCAATGATTAAGTGTAGTTTCCTTATCATTAGACAATGTTTTTTCTGTTTTTGTTTTGACTATTTTTAAAAGAATCGAGGCAAGTTTTGTGGTAAGTGTAAAAGTTATAAAACTGTCTTCTCCCCAAAAAGAAGAAGAAAAAATATCATTGCTTTGGTAGTCACAGGCTAGACAGACGTAACTAAACTTCATACTTGCACAGGTACTGTTCCCGAAACTGAATGTCATCCACTTGCTCATGTGCTACTGCCTTCAGCTCTGTTTCATTCCATGCAATATTCTGATCACTGTGACAAACCCAAGGCTCATAGAGAAACAGATAGTGTTATGTTAGTAGAATGCATGGGCAGATTTAAGCGGGTCATACCTGCATTTTTTTTTTTAATTGTAGGTGTTGGTTTTTATTGTAGGTGTCGTTGAACTAACCCGAAATCGCGTTAACTGTCCACCTGTTTGTGTTTGGGTCCTTGTAATGAACTAACCTGAAATCACGTTAACTGTCCACCTGTTTGTGTTTGGGTCCTTGTAATGAACTAACCTGAAATCACGTTAACTGTCCATCTGTTTGTGTTTGGGTCCTTGTAATGAATTCCCAGGAAACTAAGTTTTCATGTGGCTGAAAATGACAACTTATTTTTTTTATGCCACGTGCGGCTATTTTTTTCCCCTCCGTACAAGTGATCATTTCCATCATGTAATGCTCATAGAAATGCAGTACTCATACAATTCAAACGCTGCTAAAAGTTGCCTCTTTTTCAAGCTAATTCAACAGTCAGACCTTGATCTCCAGGTGAAGTATCTGTTTAAGATCTTTGTCTAGAATCCCTCCAGTAAGCGAAATAAGCTCCTTAGTTTTTATTTAGATCTCTCCCATTGTTCAGTGGTGCAGCCCATGTTTAGAACAGCTAACTATTGAAAAGGTACGGGACTTGAGCATGTGTTGGTCAAAAAGTGCATAATTTTTTTTGATTTTTGATTTTGAACAAAGTTTTCAATGTTACAGAGCGTTATGTGCATAGCAGTAGTGGTCTTTTTGGATTATGCCTAGTTTGTTGCAATAAATGAATATCATTTACCATAGTTTAGTGTTGCATTTGTCGGGAATGATAGTACCATGTATGTTATTTCATGTCGTTTCTGAACGTAAGAATTGCCATTTTGTGCCGTTATGATGAAGGCTTCAAGAATTCATTTCAAATTTTTTTTATTTACCTTTTGAAGATTATTCTATCTTATTTTATTTATTTTCATTTGTTATTTTCTTTTGTGTGTGTATGTTTGGTTGGGTGTTCTTGTTTGCTTTTATTTACATTTAAAATTTTTTTTTTTTTATTGCCTGTTTCTTTGAGTAATATTTCATCTGTGTACGAAAAAGAAGGAAAAAGTCTCAAACTACTTTTTGTGTAAGTGTTTTGAATTAAAATCTGTTGGAAGATTTTCATTGGTTGGGAGTTAGACTGCTTATGAGTGGTTATCAGTGATCTGTTAGGCGGCACTTTTTCCCTTTAGAAGCACACATCTTTGCTGTTCGGGATGTGTGATAATGCATTTGTCGCTTTAAAGAAATCACCCCATAGGGATGTTGGGGGCCCATTCAGTATGAATCCCACCTTCTGGAAATTCTGTGTTAGAAATCTCCCCTTTTCTATCACTCTCTTTGTTTGTCTTGTTCTTCATCTTTCTATCCTCTCTCGCTTAGTTTTTGCCTTTCCAGTCCATTCCCCAGTAGTGTTTAGTTCTGGTGACCAGGCAGTGACATTGGGAACACTGGGATGGTCGCTGGATCTCCCATCACCTTGTTGTTTGCCCATGTGCAGTTTCTTATGAGTTTTGTTATTTTGCTTGTGCCTTTGGGGGGGGGGGGGGAGAACTTTTGTTGTTGGTTTTTTTTTTGTTTTAGCCTGGAGAGGATAAATGAAGCAGAATAGCTGGCTTCTTCGGCATGGCCTGGTTTCAATTACCTTAAAAGGAATGGAAAAGTTAAGGTGTTGTATCATTTAATGTGTGTGTGTGTGTTTTTCAGGTTGATAGTGTAGAGGATATTTGAAGGGATTAGTGTATGTTGGGGTTAACCTTCAATGAAATATTCATGCAATTGTTTTTAAATTGAATGAGGTAAAGGCCATGATATGGTCTTTGTAGTTGATGGGGCTATAAACAACTGGAAAATGGATTCTTCACAGAGTGAGTGACAGTTTATCTGTAATGAACATGCACTATACATCCAAGTCAGTTCACAGATGTATGTCTGAAAATAAAGTATTTATTTGTACATTCAGTTTACTATCATTTTACTGCAGTGATTTATTATTATTTGTCGGTTTATTCACAGTTATTTTGTAACTTGTTTATTTTCTTATTTTGGTCTGAGAATTGTACATAGTATGGCGAATAAGGAAAGCCCGTTTGGTACATATGGAAAATTTCCTTTTGTTCTGGTTGCAACTCTTTGTTTTGTAAGAGTTAGTCTCTGCCCTGTATCAAAGAACTGGGAACTTAGATTCGTGCATTGTAACAAAGCACATCAATACCAAGCGCAGCTGCTTGTGTCGTGTACAATATCTACTGTCTAAGTCTGATCTACATTACTTTCAACAGTTGGATCAACCCTGCAGTGTTGCCTTCAACATTTATAAATCAAGTCAAGTCATGTAAGATGTGCCCTTGATCTATTGCTCGGACTGTGATTTAGAATCAAATGGGAAAACTATAGATTCATTGAGCCTTTTCTTCCTAAAAGAATGAAGCAACTTTTGAGGACCTTTTACTTTCTAGTAGCATACAGGATTTATTCAAGTCCTGAAAGTATTTGAATTTGAGACCTTAAAGTCCTTGAATTTTGTTTAAAAAAATTACTCAGAAAAGATTTATAAGCTTCAGAAATCCTTGAAACTGAAACTGATGATGGCGTTATATATGACTGACACTGAAAATTGGGGAAATCAGTAAACTGGCTGAAATAAATGTTTTGATTAAGAATCCCAAAGATTCTTGGACAAACCACATAGCATCTTATCTGTAAAGGAAACTTTGCAATATATTTAGTGTATGAATGATGTATAATTATGTTACTGTACAGATACCGTGTATGTTCGACAAAAAGTGCAGCATTTTGATTTATAAAGCTGTACAGAAAATGTCAGTGTTGGTTGAAATATTGATCAGTGAAGGAATAACAGTACGACTGGAAACTGTACGTCTGCTCTGTTACTGATTGTTGGGCTTGTTGGTTTGTCATTTTAGGGGAGGAGGTTTTTTGTTGTTGTTATTTATTTATTCATTTATTTTATTTTATTTTTTTACAGCAGTTGTGCTTTTTAAGGAGGCGGGTGAGTTTATCTCCCTATAACAATGGCTGGATGAGGTCCAGTGGCATGTTAGATAGTGTGAAAGAATGCTTCTGAATGAGGCCTGCTGTCAGTGATTTGTTAAAATGATGTGTGTGAAGTATCTGTCTGTTGACACTGTACAGGTGGCTTGTACATTTTGGGAACTACATGTATAGGTTCAGTGAAATATTTTCTGCACATAGTTCAACATATTATGCAATATTCAGGGGGATTTTTCTTTGTGATAGAACCTCTATGTGTGTTGTATATATATGTGTGTTGTATATATATATGTCTGTGTGTGTGTGATGAGCCATCAGTTATAACTATACTGTGTATTTGTCGTCTTTCTGGATTCTTCTGCAAAGGGAATTTTGTTGTGTATGTGTGTGGAAATTGGAATGTCCATGTGTGTCTATTATATGTAGTGTTGTGGTTCACAGTGTGTACTTGCCTTCTGCCTTGTGTGACATGAGCATTGCCATGCTTGGAAGCGTACGTCCTTTCTGTCCTTTCACAATCTTGATTTTTCATTTCCAAACATCTGCTGGGCAACACTTGCATCCTATAATGATGGAGAGAGATGTATATAACCTGTAAGCTGTTTCTTTTGATGTGAGCTATTTCTATCACATCACTGACAGACCCCAAGACTAGAGTGTAAAACTCGCTCATGGGGACAGGATAGCCTAGTGGTTAGAGCGTTGCGGGTTTGAGCCACCACTGAGGCACCCATTCAAGGGGATTTTTCTCTTGGGTGTGAGTTACATCAATACCGACTCCACTCTCCTGAAAGCCCTACGGATGAAACTATAAACTGAAGTCCCATGTGCGAACGCATGCAGAGCATCTTGCATACATATTAAAAACCTGTTCCACCTTTCAGAAGAGCAGGCCATTGCGTGTCAGTAGGAATGGATGACAGAATTTTAAAACCTCGTGCACCTGATAGATACATTTTCATTTGCATTTGTTTTGATATTTCTATATTTTAAGGTCAGTTTCTCTCCTGCCTCTTACCTTTTTTGTGTATGTGTTGGATGTCTGGTGTGTTTAGGCAAGATTTTAATGTACTGATTCACTGTCCAATTTTCAACAAATTTATACCTGTTGCAAAAGAAGGTTCTGTTTGTTTTTTTTCGTTTCGTTTCTTGGCTAGAGCTCTGAGGTTTACTAACGGTGAAATTTTTGCGTATGCGACTGTTTTTGCCCACCATTAAGGTCGCCACATTCCGATTTCAGGGATGTCTAAACAGGACACCAAAGTGCCTTTTTGTTTGGTATTTTTGGTCATCCATTCTTATTAGCACAAACGACCTACACCTTTTGAAAGGCAGAACGGGTTTTAACGTGTGCACAAAATGTTCTGCTTGCATTCCCACATGGGGCCTTGGTTTATGGCTTCATCCAGACTTTCGGGGTAGTGGAGTCAGTACCGATGTCAACTCCAGGGGAAAAATCCCCTTTAGACCGGGCACCTTGGTGGTGGCTCGTTCCCGGGCTGTCAAATTGTGAGCGCAGTGCTCTAAGCACTAGGTTCTCCCACCCCTAAAAGAGATGTAAAAGTCGTCCTTTGTCAACATGACTGTATAGGGGTGTGCATATGTAGGCATACCTTTGTTATCTTTTCAAAATAGTCTTTTCAGGCTAATGCAACTGGTTTTGTTTTCGGTTTGTGTTTGTTGTTGTTTTTAATGCTTCATTATTACTTTGCCTCACTTGTTTCTATCACAATTGGTGTGGCTGTTTACAGTTTGAATTAGAAAGAAAAAGTTGAGTCATTATTTTATGTATTTTTTAGAAGTGTATGTTCATAGGGTGAGGTCAAATATGCCACATAGGAGTACATGGAATCTGTAGAGGTGTTGGTTGCTGCTATGAATATGTATAAACAATGTTGAACATTTGTTTGTGTTGCAACGGAAACAGTCAGTCTTGGTTTGTATTGCAGTGATTTGTATATAATCCCTTTGTGTTCATTCGTCTTTGATGGCGAAACATGAGCAGAAAAACACTTTGTTGTGTATATGACAATACAGGTTGTGAAGTGATAACATTTCAAAACCGAACTTCATGTTCATGGTGACCCTGTCTGTATTGTAGTCATTGATTCACTGCAACACCTGATGCTTTGTTACTAATTAAAATAACATTGTTAAAAGTCACAATCAGAGTTTGTTTCATTTGTTCATGTTTCATTGATTGCAAAGAGGATACATATAGAGTTATATCCTTGTGCGCAAAAATCCTCTATCAGAATCGAACAAACATGCAATGAAATTTTACCCATTTTTAGATAGAAAACGAGAATTCAGTATTGCAACCAACCAGAAAAATGACATAACACAGGGTATGTAAATGGTGCAAAACCTCATCTATGTATACAGTACACCATTCAGGGACAGCTGCTACCAACAGAAATGAGAAGACATATATATCATCAGACAAGACACTCCAGGCTAGGACTTTCATTCCTTTATGCTGATTCCTCAGAGCCTTTCAACACAGATATATGATATTAATATTTTTGCACCAAAGTAAGCTGATTACAAATTGACGGAAGTCTAGTGTTTGTGAGAAGTCATGACATGACATGGGCCAAGGCTTCATATCCAGTAATCCTCAAGATCTCCAGAGACTACAGATAGGTAAGGAATTGTCCTTACTTAACACGTTCCTCTGGATAGTCAGTGCCATGATTCTCACTTTGGGTAAAGGGTTTTCACAGATTTCATAACTGCAGTTGTTATGGTCAAAATGGAACACTTTGTCCCTGAGACAAGACACTTTCACTCACAAACACACATGTCACTGAAGTCAAAAGAATAGTTTAATACTTAAGAAAATACAACCAAAGGCATAGCAAAAGCACAAAAGATAAATGCAGGTCAATATGTGTTCAGTAATTTGAGAGTCTTGAATATTCTGTAAGAGAAAATACTGTTGTAGAACTTAACTAGTTGA
>JAUZNI010451757.1:0-10649 GCA_034780235.1 Concholepas concholepas | reverse complement strand
ATGAGAGATATTGCATTTTAAACATACCTACCCATTTTCAGCTCATTTTGGCCAAAACCTTCCATGCACAGGAAGTTTAAATTGTCAGTGCTCTATATGAGACTAAGAGTTAATGATTGATGGGAACAAGACAAGATAGGTTACCTTTAGGATGCTGACATGGGAACATTGGTTACCCTTAGTGTGTTAGTAGGGAACATGAGTTACCCTTAGAATGCTAACTCAGGGAACACTGAACAGCGGTGGCATGTGGGACTCATACTGAAAGCCTCAGTCCTCCAAACAAGGCTTCTTTTGGATATGTTTATTCCCACCTGACAACTTTGTTTGGTGAATTTCAGGTTTAAAAAAGATTATTCCCTTGGAATATCAATAACGATATTGCTGTATTGAAAATACCTCTCTTCAGCAGAATTGAGAATCGTAGGACCAGACAGTCTGTAGTACAGACATGAATGTGTGAAGAATAAGTGGATATAAAGTAAGGTAATCTGTCAGGCACAGAGTGATTAAGGTTAGTAGGACCTGTTAGTTGAGATCAGTAAGCGTATGCTTCACAGTATTCTGTAAAACATTGTATCAATGAATGATGATTCTTTAAACAGGTGTCACAGCAGTGTGTACGAGATCGTCGCAGAAGTGCCTTGCAGTCGCAGAAAACCATGAAGGAGACCCCATCGAGGGCTCGGCGCTTGACAAGAGAAATGCTCATTTACTGGAAGCGGTTTGAGAAAGTTGAGAAGGAGCATCGGAAGCGTGCAGAAAAAGAGGCGCAGGAGCAACGCAAGCATGATCTGGAACTCATGGAGGTAGTTTCTTGGAAATGCTTTTTCTGCTTTGCCACCATGTCCTTTGTTTGCTGTATGTAATTGTTTGGTGGTAAAGTAAGCCGTTGATTAATGACAGCAAGAATGTTAATCAGTGGTAGAAAAATGCAGGGAAAGAGAATGCGTCAGTGATTTTTTTCTTTTTAACCAGTAACATTTGCTCAGTTTCTTTGATAAAATGGAATGACATTAAAAGTAATTTTGCCTTTACGAAAAATACACATGGAAATATTCTTACAAGTGCATGGTTTTTGTCAATTGTTGAAACTCTAAGCAGCTGATTACTGATTTGTGTGTGTGTGTGTGTGCGTGCGTGCACGTGTGTGTGTGTACCATTTGAGAACATACATGTCATATCTGACGAAAAAACATTTGTTATATTTTATGATGTAGCTTTTTTCTGAAAATAAAATTTGGGGCTGTGGTTAATCATTCAGAATACAGTCTTTCTCATAGTTGATTCAATATCAATAAAAGGTTCCTGTTGTTATTGACATAGTGGAGATTTAAAAAGAAAAAGAGTTGCACATCAATATGAGGTATATGTATTCAGATTTTTCTAATTTAACAAAAAATGTTGATACACAGGCTCGGAGACAGCAGCGCAAGTTGAACTTCCTGATCACACAAACAGAACTGTACGCTCATTTCATGGCCCGCAAAATGACGGGAGAAACAAACACTCGGCGGGATTGTATTCTGAATCAACTGGACGACACTCGGAAAGCTAGCCAAGGGCAACGACAGGTGGATGGGGGAATGCTGATTGACGACACTGTGGATGATTACAGTACGTTGGCTCAGAGAGGGAGAGAGAGTGTGTGTGTGTGTGTGTGTGTGTGTGTGTGTGAGAGGTGGTGTAAAAGACAGGAAAAGAATTTAAAAAATCATGTAAATGTTTTGGTCTATTCCATACTAGTGTTATATTCATTCTTGCTCTTTGCTTTCATTCATTCATTTTCAGAGTATGTAGAGAAGTGAAAGATTGGGTTTTAGACAGACTGTTCTATGATCTCTGATTATGAGTGTGGCTCGGCAATATCACAATAGTGTTTAGCTAGGAAATATTGCACAGATGCTAGCATTCCGCTATGTTTATATATTTATAAACATAACAGCTTACTGTCAGACTTCTATATGTTATTTAGAAAAATGACTTTGTCAGGAGGGAGGTTAATGAAAGTGTATTTGCCATATCATTAATTGCCGTAGTGTATATTATGTTGACAGAAATATGACGGATTTATATTTAGAGAAAGAAAATCATCTTCACTGTGAGTTCTAGAGATGTAGGGTTTCTTCCTATTGGTATCTGCTCTTTTCCTTCTTTTTTTTTTTTAATTGAAAGCAGATGACAGGTTTTTTATATGGACAGTTTGATGCATTTTACCTATTGTATAAATAACACACAGCAAGTTTTTACTATGTGCAAGTCTAAAGACATGAACTGTTTGCCTCAAATGAAAAATTTTATAGATAGGATTTTTTCGTGCATGGACTGGACCCCCTCCCAAGTCCATTACCTTACCCCATCTCTACCAAAAAAACTCCCTGGATAGTGGACTCTCATGGATGTTGGTTTCATGGGGACACCGACTTGCATGAAACGACCCCTCCCGCCATTTGAAGATAGTATATAAATTGACTGCACTGTGAGAGAGTAGCAATCAAGTGTAGTGTGCTTTCTGACAGGTCATTTAGGTACAGTACAGCTATAATACACCCCTTGTTTTGACCAGCTCTAATCCACAGCACTGACACGAAGACAAGTCTGTAAATAGAATTACTCAGATGAGATGTACTTTGATCCCCATTGAAATGTACTGCTTTCAGTATTGATACATGTTTTTCTTTTCTTGTTTCAGATCCAGATGACATGAAAAAATTAGCCCTAAAGAACACAGAGGTTGCCTTGAAAGCTCATGAAAGAAATGTAAGACATTTACATTTTTACTATTGAAAGCATTATGAAAAATAGTTGCTGCTTTCTGACATGAGTTTGACTAAGGTGTGTTGAATTGCTGGCTGAACTTGTACCATCAGTACATATATACTACACTCGTACTGAAGGGCTACTGTTAGTGATGACCCCTCTGCTTGCATGGGCCTTTTCCTGCTTGGTAGGACTGCTGCTTTTCTGCTTCCCTAAAGGAATTTATCTTGTCTTGGAAAAAAGGGCACTCATTTGTACAGCTCACACACACACACATTGGTTTAGTTGTTGTGTCTATATTTCCTTACCACTCTGAGAACAGTTGCGTGTCAAAAGCCTGCTTTTGCTTCAGCTCAGGCACTATCATGGTAGGGTGCTACAGCAGACTTGTCTGTTTAGCTGAGTTTGAATGAAGAAAATTGAAGTTTCTGTCTTTTGACGAATCATCTCAACTCTACTGTCTCCATCACCACTGTTGTCAGTAGGAGTTCCACCCATTGCCATGACGAATGTTGTATCAAATTCATAGTGCTTTTGTTGGTGCAGTCTTTAGGTTGCACAAACTTCTTTTATTGCTTGGTCAGTACACAGGTGTCATGTTTTTCTCTTTCTTTATTGTTCCCTTGAAAGGTGTTTCCAGAGGATGATATGAAAGTGACCAAGGCTGTCTAGATTATTTCCGGACTGTCCTTTAAAAATGTTAATGTGAGTCACTGGAATTGAATGAGATGACAGCTTGGATACGACCTTTGTCAGTGGGGCTATAAACACCTTGAAATGAAATAAAAAATGATTTTTGTTTTTGAAGTATGCCTCTCAGTTTACATCATGATGACTTGCATTGCTAAAGAAGAAGATCTCATTTTTTGAATAAAAGGATAGGGAGATATGTAATTGCATCTCATTTTAAGATGAAAATTGAAGTAGGTTGGGTGGTTTACATGATTGGAAACGAGAAAGACAAAAGGGGTTTGTTTAGAGAGAAAATGGAGAGGGTGATGGTTTGATCAATGTTGTTTGTAGGATCTGTTTATAAGATGTAGCTTGCAAATTGGCAGTTTTTTCTTTTTATGAATGAGGAATTAATGTATTAATTTTTTTAATAAAGATTTAATGTCTCCCATTGCAGAGGCAGTCGTTCGGATCAGCTGGGCCAAGCACAGGAATTGCAAACTTTGAATCATGTAAGTTTTTCACACACACTCATCCTTTTTCCATTTACAACCAATATAAAGTTATCACTCATTTACAAATATATAAAGTTATCACTCATTTACTACCAATATAAAGTTGTCACTTCACGGTTGAATGAATGAATGAACAAATATCTATGGTTCAGTAACACTCGACACCCAAACATTTGTACTCTCAAAATGCCACACACGGCTCAGTAACACTCAAAACCCAAACATTTGTACTCTCAAAATGCCGCACACATTCACAACATGCGCACACTCTCCACAAATACATGTGTACACAAGACCCCTCCTACCAGATGCAGCAAAGCAATACGGTCTGAGTGAAAATTTTCTGTCGGCTCTTGAGAGAAATTAAGGTTTGAGAAAACATCTGAAAGAATGTGTCGGTTCACTTTTTCAGCCAGAGCTTTGAGGTAATGTGTGGAAACCAAACCCAAAAAAGAGCAGTATTAGTTAACTTGAGCATATAGTGATAAAGGAAAGCAAAGTCTGAGGAACCAGTGACAACTTCAGTTTTTTTCTCTTGCGTTCCTCAGAGCTCCGAGGTTCACTAATGGTGAGATTTTTGCATATGTGACCATTTTGCTCACAAATAAGGTAGCTGCATTCCGACTTTGGGGATGAAATGTAAACATGACACAGTGTGCATGTGCGTTAAATTGGTTTTTTCATCCGTTTCTACAGACATGCAATGGCATACTCTTCTGAAAAGCAGAACTAGTTTTAATGTGTACTCAAGATGTCCTGCATGCATTTGCAAATGGGTCCTCAGTTTACAGTCTCATCTAAAGGATTTTAGGAGGAGTGGACTCGGCACTGAGGTTAGCTCCAGGAGATGAAAAATCCCCTCAAACAGGCGTCTCGGTGATGGCTGGAACCCACTCCATCAGATCGAGAGCTCATCACTCCAGGGTATTCCGCCCCCACCTCATTAATATGAAAATGATAAAGGAAGATAAGGCTCCTTAAGCATGGAATCTTTCAATGTCAGCACTTGGAAGTATTTCTTTTTAGTTACTAAGACTATTCATTTTACCTGATCTGATTCAACGTGGGCTTGTTCTGGGTTATTGTGAGCAAAAGAACAGACTTGCTGGTATTACAGTTGATTTTTTTTTTCTCTTTTATTTTTAAAACTATGTAAATCTGAGTAGTTTTCTAGCCACATTGCGTTGACCTTTAACAACATGGTAATGTAATGTTTGCAGTGGAAAGCAGTCTGGCTAATCCATCAACTGTTGCTGATGTGGAGCACCCTCAGCCCAATGTCTTTGTGGGAAAACTGAAAGGCTATCAGCTGAAGGTGAGACTGTAGCAGCAGTAGTAGTAACAACAATAACAACAAGGACAGTACAAACCTGCCTACTTGTACTTTTTTTCGTTTTAGTATTTAATGAAATTTTCATCTAAAAATTGGTAACATGTATGTGTTTGTAAAAATATGAACCCAACAAATAAATGGTTGGCATCAGGGTAAGGGAGATAACTTTTCTGTTTGAAGTTTCCCTTCTCTGTATTTCTCTATGAGAAAGCAGACCAGAAGCGAATTGTAATGATGAATGGATGTGATCAGATGCAAACACATAAATAGAATTGACATTCAGACATTTGTTGTAAGAAATGAAGTATTCAACAGTTTGCATTTTGATGTCAGTTGAAGAAGATGGTGACAGTTGTTGAAATATCAAGATGCTCGTCTCCTCTGGAAAGCAATATAAACAGATCGTGTTTATTCTGTTTTAAAATAGTACTCTGTACTATATTCAGTTGACCAGTCTTCATTCTATGCTAATTTTTTTTTCTGAAAAAAAATTAAGAATAAAGATTTTGTGAAAACAGCTTTCTCTCACTTATACTTTATGCTTGCACTTCTGTGTGTGCCCATTTCTGTTTTGTAATAGTAATGGTACACACATTGAGGAAGTGATGATTATAGCAGAATGCATATTTGTGATCTCAGGGAATGAACTGGCTGTCCAACCTGTACAACCAAGGGATCAACGGAATTCTGGCTGATGAGATGGGCTTGGGGAAAACAGTGCAGAGTATTGCTTTTCTGGGACATCTTGCTGAGGTAGGTCTGTGCTGTGTGTGTGTGTGTGTGTGTGTGTGTGTGTGTGTGTTAGGCATTTTCTATTGTGGGCAACACTATCTCATCTTCATGAGGTCTTGCAGGTAGTTACTCTGGGTCACAGATGAGGTATGTGCTTTTCTTCCTGTTAATTCAGTAGTCCCTGTCTTAGTAAGGATTCTTTGTTCTGCGACACTGCTGGAGGCCTTCATGTTAGAAAAAAATCTCCTACCAAGGTCTTTTTTGAAAGCAAGTTCACATCACCTGTCATCTAGAAAAGGAGATGAGATAAATGCTGTTGGTGGTATTATAGGGACAGACCTTCCATAGAGAAAATTTTGACATGGGGAAAAAATTTATGGTGTCTCGGTACTGCAGCAGCCATGAGAATTGGGCAGCAGAGCTAAATTATTGGTGGTAGTTTGCTCAGTTTGATACTGTAAATACTTCGGCGAAACAATGAGTATAATAGACACATATCAGCAAGCATTTAGGCTGTTATACCTCCCACTGTTCAAGAACAGTCGGTCAAATGAATTGTTAGTCACAGTGTAATTATCAACAGCAAAAATCCTCTGTATGTTTATGAATCTGAGTAAGGAGGAAGAGACACTTTTTTTTTAGATTGTCTTTTCTTTGAGCTGTTGTTGATTGTCAAAGCTGGTAAAGAGGCATGTGTGTATCAGTTCATTGTATTATTCCAGACTCAGGGGATCTGGGGCCCATTCTTGGTCATTGCGCCTGCCTCTACTCTACACAACTGGCAGCAGGAGGTTTCCAGATTTGTCCCAGAGTTCAAGGTAAATTTTGTCAGTGTTCTGTTTAGTTACTGTTTGAGAAAGGGGGATTGGGGGATTCTTTTCTTTCCCTTGGTTTTTTTCTCTGATGATAAGTAAGTCAGAGTTGTAGTGTTCAGAGGTGTCATAAATAATTGAAATAAGGCATTGCTACAGACAGAGTGAAAAGCAGTATTGCCTATATTAGGATAAGAGGGTATAGCCACGATGGTGAGTGTCAATGTCAGTGGAGTTGCGTTTATTTGGTATGTTTTCAGAGACAATATTTACACACTGGATGAAAGTATTCCCATGTGTCTAAGCGCACATGATTTTATCATGATGTACGATTTTCCACTATGTTATAATTCATGGTTTTAAAGTTTCGATGTTGCATGCTTTAAAAGTTTCTAATGCGGCTACCTTCATGGTAGGCAAAAATGGTTGCATACGCACAATCTCACCATCGGTGTACCTCATAGCTCTATCGGAGGAATGAAAAAGAAAGTTTTTCATTAACATTCTGCATTATGCTTGGTTGAAGAAAAGATGGAAATTGGATATACCTTGTGCTGTGGCAGGTGGTACCTTACTGGGGGAACCCTCAGGATCGCAAAGTGTTGCGGAAGTTCTGGGACTCCAGGTCGCTGCACACCAGGAGTGCTTCTTTCCATGTGGTGATCACCTCCTACCAGCTGGTGATTCAGGACGTCAAGTACTTCCAGCGCATCAAGTGGCAGTACCTCGTGCTGGACGAGGCTCAGGCTATCAAAAGTGCCTCCAGGTCGGTCACAATTCTTTTTGTTTTTCCTTATGTTGAATCGAGGTAGAGCAATGATTGCCTTGTCTAAAAGTTACAATTATTAGAAAGAAACGCCTCTGCTGGTACAAAATGCAAACTGGCTGTTGTAGTCGTAGATCATGCAAGCTCTTTTCGTTTGACTGAAAACTGGAGCCATGACAGTATCAGCGAGTTAAGTTTTGTTATTTATTTAAAAAAGAATGCCCTGATCTGCTTGGATATACTTTCAGTTGTTTCTTTTTCTTTTTTCTAATAATTTACTTTAATTTTATAGAGTTATGTAATGTTAAGTATCAGCCTGCATGTTTACAGGCACAAAGAATTAAAAAATATCTGATTACTTTTTTGATTGGTGTTTGATTGATGTACTTATTTACTTATTGGTTTTTTTAATAATTTTTTTTACAGTGCCCGATGGAAAATCCTGCTTTGCTTCAATTGCCGGAACCGTTTGCTTTTGACTGGTACCCCAATCCAGAACAGCATGGCTGAGGTAAGAACAGATCTCTACTCCACTCTCTCTGTTTGTCACACACATTCACACAGTACCATGTATATATGCAGAAAATGATCATGAAAGTAAAAGGTCATATCCCATCTTTGAATGAATGCATAACTTTTGAGTTTTCTGTGGATTCCTACTATCAAAACATGGCATGTTTGTTTGTGAGGGGGAGGGGGGGGGAGAAATTGTCAGTTTCTTATTTGAAATGATAACACGGGTAAAGGAAGCCTCTAATGATTGTTTACATCAACTTCAGAAGGTGTAGATGCTAAAGTGTGTCCCATCATTTGGTTTCCTTAAACTGAAAAGGTATTAGCTCGTGCACCCTACACTGAAATTTGTATCCAGTCAGATAAGGTTTTAAAAAATCGGAATTTCTTTCTTTGAAGAGTGATTCATTTTCTCTTCTGTTTTTAATGCTGATTCTTTTAAAAAGAAAAAAAATGAGAGAAACAGTCAAATTGAGTATAGAATGCCTCCAAATTGTGGCAGCTTCTTTTTTGTCATTATTCATTCTTGTGTATATGATCTTTACTCTGTGAAAACATTTCAAAGACGTACGATGTTGGCTCTGTGTCACCAGCTGTGGGCGTTGCTGCACTTCATCATGCCCACCATGTTTGACTCCCATGACGAGTTCAACGAGTGGTTCTCCAAGGACATTGAAAACCACGCTGAAAGGCAGTCAGGCATTGATGCAGGTAGGTCAGGGCCATGCTTAGGCCTATAGTAGCATTATGTGTCTGTGTTTGCTGTAGCTTGCTGTAATATTATTTGTTTGAAACATAGCTACAACATAGAGGTGGTAATATAATGTTAGATAGTCAGGAAGATGTATTCAGGTCGGTCTTGTGTTTTTAGCTTTGTGTCATTCCTTGAGTTGTCTTCTGTAGTGTGTTCTGAAGTGTCCTCCTTTTTTTTTTTATATATAGATTTTTTAGATATTACATTACTTTTCCAATAGGATGTAGTCAGACTTCACAGAGTGAATAGTCTGGAAGCCTTGTATGAGAAAGACCTCTTTTACTTTTTTGTATTTTCATCTGCCTTTTTTGTGTTCTTTGTTTTTTCATCTTTATTTTAGTTTAGTTTTTACAGAATAATTAATCTGGTTTTTTGGGTCAAAATCTCCCTTTGCAGGTTTTTTGTGATACCAAGGGAGTGGGAATTGCTCAGTGTCCTTTTTCTTATATGCCTTTTGTTTCTTTTTTGTTTTTGTGCTTGATTACATATGTGTATATTTATATAATTATATATCTATATTTGTTTGGTTGGTTGGTTTTGGTCCGCTGTTTAGAAATATTTTAGCAGAAGCCCATATCAGTTGCATATTGTTGGTATAGTAGCTATAATTATGGATTTTAAATGACTTCTCCTGTGTTCAGCTTTCCTTCAGGTCAGACATGAACAACACATTGATATGTATTACAAGTTGTGTCATATGGCCCTGAAGTCAGCTTGGCTGTAAGAAGGAATGAAAGCCATTTCCTGTGGGTTTGAAGACCTAGCTTTCAGACCTGTGTTCTCTCTTGTTGTTGTGCAGATCAGCTGTCACGTCTTCACATGATCCTAAAGCCATTCATGCTGCGGCGAGTCAAGAAAGACGTGGAGAACGAGCTATCTGACAAGGTAATTAGTGTGGAAGTTCTAGTGTTTCTGCTTTCAGGTCAGATGTCTGAAGATTTGGGATTTTTCAAAAAAAATGTCAAGTTGTCAAGTCTTCAGATTGATCATGCAGTCTGAGAAATAGATTTTTGTTGTGAGGTCAGATTGATTATAGTAGCATTTATAGTCCTCATGTATTTCTGTTTTTGATCAGATAACCAGGTATAGCGCTTTGATTTGTTTTTACAAGATAGCGCTATATAAATTCCATCTATCATTATTATTATTATAGGTAAGAACAGTTGAATGGAAATGGTAACATGAGAGATACAAGGATATTTCAGCCAGAACTATTACCAGGACTATCACACTAAAAGTCAGGTATGCCTGTGTTTGCTTACAGGGAGTTGCCCATCTCTTCTCCCCACCCCCTCCAAGTTGTTCAGAACAAAATATGGTCAAGATCTAGCATCAAGTAACGTATGATACCAATAACTTACATGTGCTCCTGTGCTTCTTTTTGGTGAAAATTCCTTACCTTGATGTAATACTGTGCATGTGTACTATGTGGGTTTCAGATTGAGATCATGGTGAACTGCCCACTGACGAAGCGGCAGAAGCAGCTGTACCAGGCCATCAAGAACAAAATCTCCATTGACGATTTGGTGCAGTCAACCACCTCGTCCAACTCCCAGTCTCAGTCCACCACCTCTAGTCTCATGAACCTGGTCATGCAGTTCAGAAAAGTAGGCTTCACTACATTTTTTTTTTTTTTTTTTTTTTAACTCCAAATTTCACTCCATGTTTATTCAGCAAAAAATGTGTATTGTCAGTGTGAAAGTGTTTGTACTCGAGATGAGTAACAGTATAAGTCCATTATTAAACAAGAATTTTTGGGGTATTTCTTGGCATCCTACTTGCAAAAAAAAAC
>JAUZNI010450647.1:0-10654 GCA_034780235.1 Concholepas concholepas | reverse complement strand
ACCCATCCACTTGGTAACCACGCTCGATGCTGCTTAACCTTAGCTTGGGGGAAAGCGAGTGCTCTGACCACTGAGCTATGCCGTCCCCAAACAAACAAACTGGATTTATGGCAAACATGTATAATGGGTGATAATACTATAAACTTAATTACATGATTTAATAACCAATTAAGCAGAAGTTATGTCCCTGGCCTTTTTTCATGTATTGATTTTGAAAACTCCTTTGATTCTCGGAATCACAGTTTATGTTTAAGGTTTGACAGCATATGGGTTCAGGGAAAGTCTTTGTAATTAGATGGACAGTTTTTTTCTGAGGATTTTCCCTTTTGTCCTCGGCTAGGGCTGTGATATTCACCAATTGTGAGGTTTTTGTGTAAGCAACCATTTTTATTTTTTGGCAGAATGGATCTGAACATGTCTGATTCATAGTCTCATCTGAAGGACTTTTCTAAGAACATGCAATCCACAGCTATCATGATGGATCAACGTGCACTGTGGTTTCAAATGGAGAAGGGCTGTAGGCAAGGATGTACCAACTCCCTCATGTATGTCTCCTGTGTGTCAAAAGTCTTGGTGTAATGATAAGAGAAGATCAAAAGAGCCAAATGACTCAATTAAAGATATTTAAGATAGCAATGTACATTAAGCTGATGTCACCTAGTTACTAAATGCTGGTGATGAAATTTCTTTTAAATAATTATTGTCTATTTTTAAAAGAGCTTAGCAAATGTTCAAGTTGATTTAGAAAATGGAACACAGTTCAAGGTGTGTGGTAATGAGATAAACAAGGAATCTTGTGAGAAATTTTGACTCTACCTGTAAATAGTATCAAACTCTTTTAAAGTCGGAATGTTTAGAATCTGGCTTACTCAAGATCCAAAGGGCTGTGAATATATGATATGTTATGAGAAGTTGACTGAAGTAAAAACGGTTTTTTTTTTAAAAAGCTGGGCTAAAAGATCTATTACCTCATTAAGAAGAAACTTTCATAATTCCTGGAATGTATATGAATCGAGGATATTCTAAACTGACAACAGACAACTCAGAAATAGTCTGCTGTTGTGTTTGTTTTGTTGTTGTTGTTGTTGTTGTTTTGGGTGTGTGTTTTATTTTTATTTTTACTATTGATTTGCATATTATCATTACGCAGTCTACGATTATCTGTGCACATTTTACAAACTGCACTTGTCAGACTTAGGTGGTGATGAATGGCAAAAGCGTGTTGACATTAAACACAAATGATGCATTTTTCACTCAAGTCTGGAGTTCTTCACATGACTGTAGGTGTTTTCAAGTCTGGTTTTCCCGTCCTTGCTAGTTATGTGATCTTTTTTTATAAAAAAAGAAACAAGAAGTTTGCCAAAGCATCTCATCTCCATTCCTCGTGCCCTTCTTGTAATGTCTGTGTTGGTCCATGTTTCAGGTATACAAAAATCTGGACATGACCAGGAAATGCGTCTGCTTGATCTTGAAGCTGATAGCAAGTTCTTGTCGTCCCAGAGGACTTTTTTTACGTTGTTGTAGCTTTGGTCTGGGCTATCATGAGGTGAATTTCATGTTTTGATCCTTCATCCAATACTATAGCTTTTAGATGTTTAAAGCTATGGACGGTCTCACTATGATGATATCAGTGCTGATGCCATTGGCACTATCTGTCATCGACTGGGTTTTCTGTGCACTGGTGTGCATGTCACATGCCGGAGAGGCTTCATCAAGGTGATTGACCAAGCTGACCGGCTCCTGCTCTTGCTCTTGCCCAGCCAGGCCATGGACGCTGTGGGGAAAGCGTCAGCTTCAAGTTGTCCTGCCTTCAATGCTGACAGTTCCTTCATGGGTTTCAAGTGTGTCGACCATTATTCCATCTAATATTCTCTCTTATTAACAAGCATATCATAACTCAGAACTGTCTCAGATATCTTTGTACATTTTATAAGTTGACTGGTCAGTGTTGTATCCCCAGGACTAATAAAAACGTTTGTCATTGAACCCAATCTGTGCACAGTAAAAGTCATGGGTATGCTTGAAAACCTATACATTTTTCTATAGGCACATGATAATGACGTAACGATTTTGCAGCTATACTAATTTTCATTTCCATGTGTGTTGAAAGGTATGGCCTTCATATTTTCGGATTGTTGAAAGTACATTTGTAGTCATTGACTGCCCGTATATGAATACTTGAATTGTCTCTGTTGCTATGATATTCTGGATTGTGAAGTCAGTTTTTTCCTTGACTTTGATGGTCCTTTGTGAGATGTGTACTAAAAAACGTATATGCATTAACAAGTTTATACACAAACCAATTGACCCAAATGATTCAGGAACCAGTCCTTATCACTATATACAATTCTAACGCAATGTTTCTGTTTCCAATAGATGCAAGAAACAGCTTCACTGCAGACAGCAGAACAAGAGAAATCAATGAATTCATGAACTATTTTTTTTTTTTGTTGTTCCTTGGCTAAAGTTCCGAATTTCACCATTGGTGATATCATGCATGTGACCGTTGTTGCCCACCATGGAAGCAGCTGCATTCCAACGTCGGGAATGTATGCTGTGTATATTTGTGTCCCTAACCCACCAAAAACTGACATGAATTACGGATCTTTACCACGCATCTAGAGGGATAACAGTTTTGATATAACAACGAAACACACTGATATCAATTAATGTTAAAGGGGGAAGTCCATAAAAGAGAGAGAGATAGAGAGAGAGAGAGAGAGAGGGAGAGGGAGAGAGAGAGAGAGAGAGAGAGAGACAGACAGACAGGCAGGCAGGCAGGCAGACAAACATACAAACAGCCAGAGCAGCTATCCAGCAAGCCAGACCAACAGAGAAAGGCTTACATACATACAGACAGAAATAAACAGCGCAAGAGTAAGGAGTAGGGTACAGCAACCATTTATTGTTCTTCATTAAAACACAGCGCTGTGGAAGGTTACCTTACCAGGATGTCCCTTTGGGCGGGCTAAATTTTCTTTTACACAAGCTACAAAACAATCCATCATTGTTTTCTGAAATCGAGAACTCAAAACAAAATATACAAAGAAGTTAATTGCAGAATTCAGACAAGTACTGATCCAGAAAAATTGATAAATAACAATAACAGTATTGTGATACTTTTCATACACCAGTAGCCCAGGCACCACCATTGCTACGATAGCGAAGACTGCTTCAGGAAGAGTGAGAACAATGTACACACCGCAGATAACCAGCAACATGACAGTGATCCTGTTCTGTCCAGCTTTACTTTCTTCTGTCACCTTCCCAGTCATCTTCAGCCGTTGACGTGAAGCCTGGCGGAGATTGAGGATAGTGATGGTGCAGCAGACAACCATTACGCAAAGTAAAATGGGCAAAGCAACAGCAAAACAAACATAAATCATGTTGACAGCAGAGTTGTTGTCAATAGGAAACCATGGTGTTTCAGTTCTGTAAGCAATGCTGCGATTAGTGGAAGGGTCTGTTTTCCATTCTCTGCTGTAGGCCAAGAAACCAGGAAGGAAGATGATCAAGGACAGCAGGTAGGACAGGATTATGGTGGTCACTGTGGATCTGTGTGAAGGAACAGCAAAAACAGAAAATAATTCTAAACCAGCTCAGTTTAGAGTGATGTTGATGATCCCAAATTTGTTAACGATGGTGCATTTCTCCCTAAATACTTTGAATCAAAGAATGCTTAAAAATTATCGTTTTTATTATGGGCAAAATGGTATAAATAACCTTTAATCAAGAATGCCATTTGAACATCATAATCATCCTGTCCTTCTCAATGTTAGGCATTTTGATATCTGCAGACGTAAGTTGATTGCAATGGCCTATTCTGAAAATGTTTTGCTACAAATATATGATATTCGAATTGTCCACAGCCCAATAAGTTCCTAACATAAAAGTCATTGCTCACCTTCACAGGAAACACATAGGATATGAAGTTGGAGGATGACTGCCTGTGTGACGAGGTACATCAAACCATTCAGACACACACACTTCCCACCATCAAGCCATTCAGACACACACACTTCCCACCATCAAGCCATTCAGACACACACACTTCCCACCATAAAACCATTCAGACACACACACTTCCCACCATCAAGCCATTCAGACACACACACTTCTCTATCAAGCCATTCAGACACACACACTTCTCCATCAAGCCATTCAGACACACACACTTCTCTATCAAGCCATTCAGACACACACACTTCTCAACATCAAGCCATTCAGACACTCACACTTCTCACCCACTGTGTAGTTCCCAGTTCACCAATGTTATTACTAAGGGGGATGTATGTGTCAGAGGGTATCCTTTGAACCATCTTAGCTGTTAAGCTTGAAAACATGTAGCAACAACAGTTTTGCTATAATATGGGTGTTGATATTTATTATTTATATATGTAGCAAAACAATAAATGTGATTTCATTGATGTGATAGCTCATGCTATGTCATTATCGATCAATATATATATATACATATATTTTGATAGCATTGTTAGACTATATACTGATGGGTCCAGGTTCCCCCCGCATTCAGCAACTCTCAGCTGCTATCCATTCCATCCCGTGCCAGCCCAGCTGGGGCCAGTCATGTCAGTGCTAATTATAGCAGCAGGAGCTGACTGCACTTGGACTTGGCTGCTTCCTACCTTCCTTCCTTAATGCAACTGTGGAAAACTAGGAGGGTGCAGGAAAAACAATGGGCATGGGGGAAACAGGAGGGGGCACGGTAATTTAAGCACTGGGCCCTGGACCCTTTTTTAAGGGTTTTAAAAATGTAACGCTCCATCACATAATGAGTCGCATTGCACCAGAAGTCAATTTTTAGCTACTGACATGTTATTAATCTGCAATAAAAAGGCTATTCAATAAAAATAAACAGGTTAAAATTGGACAATTCAATGAAAGTTATTACAGATCAAAATGATACACTGCAGGACGTGACAAAATGAGAAATTGACAAGTTTAGTATCGTTATAGGTGGTCAGAATGAGGGCTTGGTTATTTTCAAAACACGTTTAAAAGCAAAAGGAAACAAAATTATGCCTTGATATTTCATTACAATGTAGAATAATGGCTATAGTCAAAATCGACAACCTGACCCCCACCTGCCTAAAATGGCTCCTAGGGGAAAAGTGGGTCAGGTGCTAAGCGACTCATTTCGTGGTGGAGCGTCAACAATGTTCTTTTTCAGCTACCCTGGACCCTTCTTGACTGAGTTATGCTGGATTTGCACTTTGGGGAGGAGGAGGGGAGGGGGTTGTCTAAACTTGTTGACAACCTTGTTTTGGTAACCAAAAGACCTGGAGAGGAAAATGTTCCTGTAGACCTCGTTTTCCCTATCAAAGCTGTGACTTATAAAGAAGCCAGCTGATATCCCTCTCATGAGGTTATTACTCCTTGTCTTTAAAAAGGTATGCACTGTACATTTGCCCATAAAGGTGAAAGTGCCATGTCTACAAACCGGTATCTTTTCAATAATCACAGACAACACAAAAAGTAGATAATCACAATCCTGTTCCTCTTATCATTTTACCTCTACCAATATTTTTTTTCATGTTGCATGAGAATATTAGTAGAGGCAAAAAGACATTAGAAACGTATTTGTGCATAGAACAAGCATTGCCACATATGGCAAGGTGTTAGCCTATGTGAGGTCAGATAAAGCGGCTTCACCAAAAACTAGGCTGCCTTCCATCAGTGACTCACATCCATATGTGTGAATCAAACAAGCAACACCACATATGGCAAGGTGTTAGCCTATGTGAGGTCAGATAAAGCGGCTTCACTAAATACTAGGCTGCCTTCCATCAGTGACTCACATCCTTCACCACATTGAGATGATCACACATGCTGCCTACAAGAGGTTACTCATTGAAGTATAAGCAGCCAAGAAGAGATTGCCAGCTAAATGAAACAGCTAGATGAAACGTTGTAAATACTCATCAAGTTTTCAATTCCATTTCTTGTACTTCACGGAAACTGCCAGACGTGTGAGACTTTAAGTTAGGTTGCTTCTTTGTTTCTTTGGTTGGTTGGTTGGTGGTCTTTTTTGTAAAGTGTGGCCTTTTTTGGTCTTAACAGTGAGATTCTATGTCATTTCTATATTACACGCCAAAGTAAAGAGAGAACATTTCTGAATGAATATGTTTTTTTACCTTTTGCTGTTCTATTTTCATTCTATTCAAAAAAACAACACAATACACCAATAGTTGCGAGCCATACAATAGACCAGTTATGCTGATAAGTAACATTTTCATTACTTTCATTTATTCCTTTTTAGATATATATCAAAAATTTTATTTAAAACTCACTGGGAATTAACATTTTGCCTTCAATCTTGGGAAATATTTACTTCTGGCATGCCAATTGTTATAATGAAGTAATTGTGTCAGGCAATATTGATTGAGAATGATAAAAAACATCTGAAGGGGAAAAAGTGATCTTCAATTTTAGTTTGAGAAACCAGTCACTTGAAGCAAAAGTTTGAATCAGCACCACCATCCCTTTACAGCAACTTTACTGGTGTGAAACATAACTTCATAGAAAAGTAAACACCAAATGTGCTTGTGTAACATAGAATGCATTGTAACAACAAATATGTGATCAATAATCATCCAAACATTGTTTTTAGCACCTTATCCATTCAGCAATACATAGTGGTCCAAGTTCACATCTCTCTTGAAGTTCACCATCACTAAACTTCACAAGTGTGTTGTATAGCAACACTGTTTGCTCAAAGTCCAAAATTCAAAATCACTGGCTGCACATGAAGTTCACACTAATCTTCTGAACTTTCTCACCTTTTTCTTGCTTTTTACCCTTTCTGTTAATTGATATATTATAATGAAAAACCCTACCATGATAACAAGATCATAGATAAAACTCCAAAACATAGCTACACACTATCAAAGCAAAGTAGTTTTGAAACAAAAAAATGAACAAGCAAGCAAACTAGCTGGCTGAGAATGCTGCAGAAGTGTACAGAAGTAGAACTACTGACAGGTGTACATGAATGAGGACAAAAGATGCTACTTCAACTGCTACACATTTGTGTTACAGGCGTTCTAAGAAGCAAAAAGGTGGGAACACCACGTTTTCGAAAATCAAAAAAACCCAACAACAACAACAACAACAACATAAACAACAACAGCAGCAGCAGCAGCAAAAACCAACTTACCGATTGACATAGATTTGTATAGATGTTCACATTAGATAGTAAACTCAGCCAGCAAAATGCTACAGTTGAAGACAAACAGAGGAGATGTGACAAGGTGCTTGGCCAAGAGAAGCCCAGGGCTAACACTGACTTGCTCTTGTCAACTATTTGGTTTTTACCACTGCAGATCACAAACGTATCAGTCAATGGTGTTGCCAATGACAATGGCTTCACAGCAGCTGACACATTTGTCATCTTGTTGGTGGGTTTTCCTGTAATCAAAATGTCATACAACTTGAATAATTGTTTTGCTATGCTGGGGTACTAGAATGCAGAAACCCATTACGAGTTAAACATTCAGCCAGCACTGAATAGAGTGAAAAATGTCCCGACTTTGCTGACGTACTGTTCAATGCTTAGGGTAGGGGTGGTGACGTACTGTTGACTGTTTAGGGTAGGGATGGTGACATACTGTTGACTGTTTAGGGTAGGGATGGTAAAGTACTGTTGACTGTTTAGAGTAGGGATGGTGACATACTGTTCAATGCTTAGGGTAGGGGTGGTGACGTACTGTTCAATGCTTAGGGTAGGGATGGTGACATACTGTTCAATGTTTAGGGTAGGGATGGTGACATACTGTTCAATGTTTACGGTAGGGGTGGTGACGTACTGTGACCATAACACCATGCACAAAAAAGCCCCTGTTCTATCATCATGGTCAAAGATTTACAACCCCCCTACATACTTAGTTCAGTGTTTTAGTTTTTGGAAAAGAGTCAGCTCGCTTGTGACTGTCCTGCACTTATCGACTCCACATTAGTCTGAATAACACACCTTCCCTGTGAGGATGCCTGGGGCCTGTCCGTATAAACAGCATCCCAACCTTCTGGAAATTATATGTTAGGAATTTCCTTTTTTCTATCCCTCTCTTAGTTTCTGCCTTGTTCCTTTTCTTCCTGCCAATTCTTTTCTGTCTAGTTTTTGCCTTCTTGATCCATTCTTTTGCTGGGTTTTTTTTCCAGAAAGACTTTATATTTAACAATTCACTCCTGTGCCAAAGTTGGATGTGCTGAGCCTGACTTGTCAGGCGCTAAATGGCATTGCAACATATTTTTGCTCAAATGAGAGACAATAATAGTTGCTGTCTGAGCATTCAATGAAGGAGAAAGCGAAGACGTCCTTGTCAGGAAAGAATCAAACACACTCCTGTGTGTTGTTGTTATTGGTGGTAGATGCGGTGGTGATGTTTTCAAGGAAAAGATTTAGTGAATTCATCAGACAATCTGCTAGATGTTTACTTGACTTTGTAAATGTCTTCATCTGTTTGACTCTGCAGTGGATAAGCACAAGATGAATGGTTATAAATATCTACTTAAAGCAATCATCAAATCTTCGCTTCTTCATAGTTTCTGCAATTTACCAAGTCGTTTTGCAAGGACCTCATTCCCGACAGGTGGTAACAGTTCCATACAAAGAGACAACAGACAAGATGTTAGGTCTTCATGTTTCTACTGAGCAGCCTGACTGCATGTCTTTTACATTCAAGATGTTAGGTCTTCATGTTTCTACTGAGCAGCTTGACTGCATGTCTTTTACATTCAAGAGGCATTTTCCATCTTTATTTCTGCACATATTTTTCTGAGTTTGTTTTAATTTAGAATTAGCCACATGTTCTATACATTTCTTGATCTTTTTCTGTTTGACCTACTTTAGTTTTGGCCTTTCTGCCATTGCCATTTACTTCTACTTAAATCAACCTGACCAATCAGCATAAAGCAAATAATCTGGCTAGCACAGTGCACAGATCCAGCATAACTCAGTCACGGTTCCAGGGCCAGTGCTAAAGATAGCGAACCCTTTTCTTTTCCTCACCCTACCAGGTTTTCTAGATGTGGTCAGTTCCTGATATAAATATCATTAGCTGTCCCCAGATGGGCTTGGCTGGGATGGAATGGATAGCAGCTGGGAGTAGCTGAAAGCGAGGGACGCTGACAGCTGTGGGCTGAAAAAAGTAATAAAAAGACGAAACAAGAGACAAAAGAAATACTCTCGCATCCATTCTCATTCATTCCTAGAGCTCTTTAAACCCCTAAGTGGGGACAGGATCGCCAGGAGGTCAGAGAGCTGCACTGCAACTTTGACTGCCCATGATCAAGCCTGGGTCAAAGCGACCACTGAGACATCTGTTAAAGATGAATATTTCCCTTTAGTTTACTTCAGCACTGACTTCACTTCCACATAGCTACGTCCTTTAGATGTGGATTTAAACAGAGTCCCAGTGTGCAAACATATGCAGAACATCCTGCACACATGTTGAAATCCTTTCTGAATTTGAAAAGTAGGTCAGTCATGTTGGTAAGAACAAATATACAAAAAGACACATGCACATTGGTGTCCTGTTTAAAGAATATCCCCAAAGTTGGTATCTGGCTACCTTAATGAAAGTGAAAATACACACAGATATCATGATAGGTAAATTTCAAAGCTCTCTCCCAGAAGCAAACAACAAAGAAAGTAAACTGACCTGTAACTCAGCAGTCGTTTTGCCCTCAGAGGTAAGGCCACTGACAGACAGCGATTCACACTGACGATGACAACGAGGATTCCAGACAGATGACCCAGCCACATGCTGCCATATGCAATCTTGCTGTTTAACAAGACACTCCAGTTGTGTGTCTGGATCTTGTCTGTGAGGTAACATCCTGGCATGAACAGAAGCTGATTCAGAAGGTTGCCCAGGTCTGCCACAGCCAGCCAGAACAGCAGAAGGTTGATTCTGTCTGACAGACCTTGCTGTGGAGGTTGTCAGTGTAGAGAGAAACTTGATTTTAGCAATGCAAAAACACATTGTCCTTGAAGCAAATCTACTGTCAACTGCATTTCATATTCTTCTGCCAGCTACCTTGGTAATAAGATAGCTGAGGGAGAGCAAGTCTGTGTGAATGTGTGCAGTGTTAAAGAATGTGTAAACACGCACACAATCTTATGCATCAACTCTTTGGGAATATACACATGGCTGTTGTTTGATTCAATTTTAATTTTCTCATACATCAACTGTAAACAGCTACACATACCATGTCTATTTTGTCCATTGACCTGACCACACAATCCATCATAGCTCAGGCAAGAGTCCAGGGCTCAGTGCTAAATAAGGATGTCCCTTTCTTTTACCAAGTCTAAGCCTGGTCAGTTTCTTCTATAATTAGCACTAACTGGCCCCAGCTGGACTGGGATGAGGTGGGATGGACAGCAACTGAGGGTAGCTGAAAGTGGGGGAAACTGAACTGACAGCAGTGTGACATCTCCAAACGTTTTCAGCTCTTTTGGAAATAAAATCATACTCCTTGCCTCGACCTACAGTTCTGTCTGTAGACAAACTACCAAATTAATGATAATGACAATAATAATAATAATAATAATAATAATAATGATAATAATAATAATAATAATGATGATAATAATAATAATAATAATGATACTAATAATAATAGTAGTAGT
>JAUZNI010449536.1:0-10657 GCA_034780235.1 Concholepas concholepas | reverse complement strand
ACACACACACTAAACCGTCTGATATCACTTTTCGGTGGAAGGACGTTAAACTGAAGAACTAACTAACTATCCACAAGCATTTGTAACCAACACACACACTACAGGTTACAGCCACAAAGGTATCACCATTTCTGCTGTGAACCAACCCTAAACAAAAAAATGAACCTACCCAGTGTTGGCTGGCCGATGGAAGCCCCCACGCCTTGAATCAGCATGACGACGGACACCAGGCGAGGCAAGTGTTTTACTCCCACAAAGTCAATGATGACCACCGCTGTCAAACTGACGTGGATCCCCCCAAAATACCCGTACAAGCCACAGAGCACTAACATCCACCAGTATGAGTCTACCCATATCAGAATAGCGATGCTTATGCTGACAGCAAATAAGCCAAGCGCTTGCAACTTGTAGCGAGGTATGAACTCTCGATCGCCGACCATGGCCATGGTCAAGCGGCCCAGCAGGTCTCCCATGCCGGTGACCGAGACCAGGATGGCTTTCTCATACTTATCGATGCCTCGTAACACCAACGTGGCCGGCAGGAACAGCACAAAGTTGAAGTAGCCAAAGAAAGCCAGAAAGTTGACCACAGTGATCAAGACAGCCACGTAACTCTTCATGACGGAGAAGTCAAACATAGCGATCATTTTGTGAAACAGCTTCCCCGCGTCTTTCTTTTCTCCTTCCTCCTCTTCAGAGCACTGAACTTGTTCAATCAGGATGGTGGAGCCATACAGCGGCTGGATACACAGACTGCCAGTGCTGGCGTAGTGAGAGCGGTACCCCAGCACTTTGCCGGTCTCTGGCACAAACCCGTGGGAGTCATCGAGATTGCTGCTGCTCTTTCTAGCCCATTCTGGGTCTACACAAGCTTCCCCATCACAGCCCACTTCTGCTGGATTGGTCTGATGTTTCTCTCCGCTGGGGTTACAACCTACTTCTCCCTCGTACAGGCCAGACACGGCCTTATCCTGCACACAGTTTCTGCCCGAGCCCTCAGTGATGTTTCTGACCACGGGGACAGATTCTGCTGGAGAGGGGATTAAAGGCGTTCGAGGGCTATCACACTGCTTGTTGACACTGTTTTCTGTGGGAACAGCATCATCACACCCCACCTTTCCAACAGTTCTGTGGGAGAGGGTGTCTCCTTGCAATGGATCCTGTGAGATGACCTTGCCGTTGGTCAGTCTGTGGGACAGCTGGCCATTCTCCTCTGCCTTCTTCTGCAACAAGGTCTTGCTCACCTGGGACGACTTTCCACCTTTGGCCCAAGAATCCACAGGCCGGTACAGACAGCCTCCAACCGTAATGTGAAGGTAGACTGCTCCTATCTGAAACGCCCAAGGATTTTCACATTCATTTTCACCACAAGTCTTTTTCTCTCATGATCTGGTTTATCACCACAGCATCAAACGAACAAGCAGCAGTGTTATCTAATCACAACGGAGTCATTGTATTCACCAATCTTGGGCCCAGCCAAAAGCAATGTCAGTGATTGATGTCAGCTCAGCGCCGAGTGTTGCTGTAGTGTAAAACAAAACGTTACACTGAGATTATCATCAGCCATGCCAAACTCCTCACGTAACAATCTGCACTTTCCTTTAAAGGAGAAAAAAAAAGAATCCTTTGAAGTTGGTGTATGGCTGCCTTTGTGAGAATGGATTTGAAAAGAGACATGTATACACACTGACTTCTCAACCAGTGTGTATTTTCAATCTCACAGTGATCCCAGGTGAGATGAGCAGGTCAGAGTGTATATTCTGGGTGGCCCCCAGGACGCTAATTAAGCTAAGGAACGTGCAACAGCAACAACAGTATATCCATGTATCAATCAAAACCAAAAGAAGCTGACAGTAAAGAAATTCAAACAAAGGGTCATCCTACTCTGCCAACTGAACTCTCTGAAAGGCTGTTCAGTTCAGTCTTGTGTTGTTTCTCACCAGCTGTCCACTCCAGCACATAGACATTTCAACAAGCCACAATTTGGAATCTCACTCTCTCTCCCACACACACAAAGAGGAACACACACAGATATATATAATATATACCACACAGGCTTGAACAGCTTTCTGAGATGAAGTTGATAGCATGAAAAACAATCACAAGACTGCTGGAAATATTCTTCAACACTATCCCTAACGTTGAAGGAGAGAACCCCTCTTTCCCTGTACATGTGCACTGTGCACATTTGTATGCTTCTGTAGCCCAGTAGTGGGTGATACGTAGGGAAGGGTTAGGAGATGGTTGGTTGGTTGCCCTATAGTGGGCAACCCGTAGGGAAAAGGTTAAGGTAGCCACATTTCAACTTCGGAGATACAGTTGGGAATTGAACTAGATAATTTTGCTAGGACAGTCAGGAGGTACCTTCCTGCTCTCTCTGATTTTCAACTGTCGTGGTTTGGTTTTTCTTTACGTTAACAAGTCTGTAAGCACAGGGGTCCGACTGGTTTAGAGTCTCCTCCGAAGTACTTGACATTCAGTTTGATTTTCCTGTAAAACTGGGAAGAAAGGGCGAGGCTGGAAATCGAACCCAGAACCTCAGGGTTTACTTGTTAGGCAGGTGAACGTCTTAACCATCCTGCCTGGCCTTGAGAATGAAGATGGTATGAATGGACAGGAGAGGTGATCACTTAGTCTGTAGTGTCCCATGCTGATTGCATGCATCGGGTCCTTACCCTTCTTTGATTCATTACTAGTCTTGGGAACTGCTGCGAAAATATGCGAGTTCTTTGGGGATGGGTCAGAAATGGTTGTAAATGTTATGTTTTATTTTCAACTTTGAACCTTGTGAACTTTCTGTATATGTTGAAGAAGGTCCTGTAATTTTTGTTTAAAAACCTGTAAACAAGACAACTGCATTGGTAGGCTACTCTGTGATTGCCAGCCTCCTGACCTATCAGTTCTCTCTGTCTCCCCACCCCCCCTGGTGACTGGAAGCAGAACACTTTTTTCCTTCACTGTTTTGGGCCTTGCTCTACTAATGTGATGAGTAGTTATAATGATGTTATCAATCCATACCTAAGAGATATTAATACTTGAGTATTTATTGTCCTTAAAGTTTACTAGGAAAGTCCTGGAATTTTATCTGATATAGCTGTGAGAAACCTGTAAAGAAGGAAAAAAAGAAAGAAAGACAGAAAAACATTTTTTTCAGGCTGTGTCTTTAGAACAAGTTGAACCTGGTGGAGCTCATGCTTCTCCAGGCACATTTACGCATGCTGGGTATGTTTCCGTAACCCACCGAATGCTGACATGAATTAAGGGATCTTCGATGTGCATATTTTATCTTATGCACGCGTGTATTTATGAAGGAATTTATGGCACTGGCAGGTCTGCACTTTGCCTTCAAATTGTGTCAGAAGAATTAAGTGAGGTGACAATCTTGCAGGTAGACCCACTATATCAGAATCAAAACTACAGTTGAATATCATTATTTTTATACAGACATACACATGCACACGCATGCACACACACACAAACTGAAAGGAGGAAAACTGTTTGAATGCTTTATTTTTTCCTCCTGACTGCAATTTTACCAAATGTGTTCAGCCACCAATATCACAAACAGTAAAAGCTCTGATTACAATTTTCATAGGTGTAAAAAATGCGAAGGATCACAGAAACAAAAGACAGTATCAGAGAACCCTGCACAGTTTTGATATGCATTTTTTGTCACTATTTAATCACTGTCAAAATTTCCAGTTTACTAGGCCCACTTAGAAGTAGCAACTTCCTGAATTTTAGGCGAAAAAATTAGAATATCGTAAATTAGCTGCACTGAAGACTGTGAATCATGAAAGGGCATTTATCTAAACTTAATGATTGATTCAGTTGCTAAACATTGTGTCATATATCCGGTCATTTTCCTCAACATTTTGAAGAGTGTTTAGTTGGAAGTAAGTGGAATAAAAGTCTACTTTGATCAAGTTTGGCGACACAGAATTGATTACTTTTTTTGGCGTTTAAAAAAAAAAAATTCTTGTTTGATTTTGTATGTGTGTGTGTTTTTTTTAATATTTTCTTTGTTTATGGTGGGTTGGGGTGGGATTGTTTTGGGGTCTTTTGGGGGGGGGGCGGGGGGAGGATGGGTGGAATGTGTGAACCAGTAACTCAGAAAAGTCAAATATTGCTGCAAAACTTTGTCATAGCAAATCAGAAATGATGGAATTGTAGAATTTGCTGCTTGTTGTGTAGTGATGACCAATTCAGTGTAAAACTAGTAGAGTCAGTCACAACACACAGACACAGACAACACAGTCATGGCCAAACATAAGCTGACATCCTTGCTAAAAATGGGGGAGAGGTTGGGTTTTTGAGGGGGGGTGGGGGGTGGATTAGATCTATGTACATACCCTGTTGTTTTGACAAGAGTAGGGTGGTGGTATTGCTTTAAAAGTGGTGGATAATAACCTGAAAAATTTGGCGAGCAGGAATTTTGATTTATTTGATGTACGGTATGTGTGTGTGTGTGTGTATAATTATATATATTGTATACTGTTACACATAATATATATATATAATGTGTGTGAGTTTATATATTATATATATCCTGACATCTTTAAGTACATTTGGATTATCATGTACGAGTCAACATTCTAGTCTATTAACACTACTAAGTTATTTTTTATATTGTTTATATACCATCTGATGAGTTGATATTGTGATTGACCTCCACCTCCCAGGGTGTTAAACTGGGGAACATCCAACAACAACAGTTCACACCGTCTCATCTTGTAACTTTGGCTTCTGTGGTACAGCACACAATATTCATTTTCTGTAGTTTATACCATTTTATCTCATTTACACCATTCTATTCCATACAACTGTAGGTGCTATATCACCTCAGTGTCTCATATGTAGAGATGCTACACAGCATACACTTCATCATCTGATTGTTATAACCACTACAGGAGGAGGACACAGAGGCTAGATGTTACATGCAGGCTGAAAACTTTTACAGTATACTGTTTGAATAGGGGCAGTATGGCATGACAGGCCAGTTGGTTCATTTCTGGCCTTGTACTAACAGGAAAGGGATGGTATGGCTTGACCGGCCAGTTAAAACTGATCTGTCATCCATCGTCAGTGCTGTCAACAAGCCAAACTCCGATACCACGACATTTTTAGTTTAAAAAAGGGGGAGGGAGGAGTGAGTTATAACTATTGTAATGAATGTGTGTGTGTGTTGAAGAGTATGTGTTTCACAGAGAGAGAGAGAGAGAGAATTGATTCATTGCCTCTTATGAAGGGGTGTTTCTAAATACTTGGTGTTGGCAAAGAAATACTTGAAAAAGAGCAAGAGTGCTAATGTATGAGGGAGAGAGAGAGCGAGTGAGAGAAAGAGAGAGCGTGTATGTGTTGCAATATCATGACTAGTGACTTACTGTGCTGTGAAGGAATATTTCTGTCACGTTATCATCGTCCAGATGTTCATGGGTATTGCCCATTTGCTCTGCACTGATTCCATGTGTGCCGTCATCATAATTAGGATATCAAGAATGAATATACATCGTGAATTATGATGATTTGTGGCGTGTGTGTGTTTGGTGTGTGTGTGTGTGTGTGTGCATGCATGCATGCTCAGTGTTCTCAAACCTATCTTTTAAAAAAACAGACCTGTTCTCTTTCAAGTATTTACCATTTCAATATCCACAGCTCCTCTTCTCCATCCCTTGAAAGTGTTTTGTATGAAGCATACAATCTTTTCTTCTTCACCACTTGAAAGTGTTGTATGAAGATTAGTCATACGAACAGAATCTTTGATATTGATTAATGACTTGTGAATTGAAATCTTATCTAGAACAAGAAAACCCTCATCAAAATTTGCCTTATAAAAAAAGTGATAAGTGTGGGAGTTGTTAGTCTTATAACTGTTTGAGAGATGATTGTTTCCATCACTGTGTGCTTGAAGGTTTGTTGGGTTTTTTTAAAACTGCAAGAAAGGTGGTCATTACTGTATAGATGAGGATAGTTATCACTATCACTGTAATCATTAAAAAAAAAAGAAGGGATTGCTATTACTATATGTGTGAGTGAGGGTTGTTATTTTCATAACAGCAAGACAGATGACTGTATGACATCACTGTATTGTTACAGCTTGCGCCTCGTGAACCGTGGTTACAATACGATACCGCCATTTTTGTTTACGTAAACTAGGTTCTTGCGAGAGTTAAAGTCTTGCTTTAACAAGATGCCGCCATATTTCCTTAACTTTACCGTGTCCACATTGGTCACGTTTAAAGCAAGTTATGAATTTTCAAAGTTTTCAAAATGAGTCCTGCTCCTAGCAATGCTTACAGCGTCTGCTGAAAGAGGATTTGGACGGCGATAGAGTTGATTTAAAGGCCTTTTTGGGTTGCGATTTTGTTAAAATTATTCGGTTGATGGGTCAAAGTGACTTATAAGCCGCTGCTACTGAGTTTGATGAAAGCGATCGTGATTGTGATGTTGATAGCGAAAGATGATGAGGTGTCAGATTAAGTTTTTTTTATAAGTAAACAACAGTATGAATGCAAAAGAAAAACCAACACCGGGCCCATTGTGTACATCAATGCAGGAAATGTTATCGTTCGCAGCAAAAAGATGGTCTAGACATGTTTCATCTTTTTTTGGTTTTGTTTAGTTATTTTTGAAAAAAATTACTTCCCTGGACATAGGGTTTTATAGCACCTGGGGGTATACTGAATGATAAATTCATCATTATTGATCACTCTCATTATTGTTGGTGGAGGCCCTGCGGAGTGTGAAGAGGAGGGAGGGACAGATGGAAAAGAGGCACACAGTAACGTTATTAACATGCCAGCCAGTGACTGCACTGCACTGTGCCTCTGGTGTGGGTTTACCCTGTGCTGTGCTGGGGGAGGAGGCAGTGTTGTGTGAAGCAAACAAACCTAATACCAAAAAAAGCACAATGTAAAATACTCCAGCCTAGATGGAGAGAGAGAGAGAGAGAGAGAAGAACAAAAATGTCTATATATATATAATTCGTAAAAACCTTGCCCAAAACATATATATCATTAAAAAAGCATATATATCAAAAACAACAAAAAACTATTGCCAAGAACATACATGCATGTCATTAAAAAAAATATATATCAAGAGCACGAGTGAAAACTTCTCTGCAATAAAATCTTCATTTTCAAAGTTACTAAACACAGGTTTCCGGTTTCTCATGATTTCATTCCAGATTTTTTTAATAAAAAAGACAGCCATAATTATTGGCGCTAAGAGTAGAAATTTTGAAAGGAAAATAATGTTGGATTGCTTTTCCCATGATTTACAAAACTTGATTAATTTTTGCACATGATGATCATGAGAAAGAGCTACCTTGACCCTCCATTTATGAATAAGTTTTGATCATCACCTAAACATTGTCTGTTGCTCCTGATTTTAAATTTGGAAAAAGTTTCATCCATGAAAAGGCCAGTTCCTGTGGGCCTAAACCCACACACACAAAGTGGAACAATAAAAATAACAAAGCATCAGTTCTGTAAAAGAAAAAACAACAAATTAGAAAGCAGGCGATTTAACTAGCATGGTTTATCTTTTTTAAAAAACCACCAAAACCCCCCACAAAAACAAAGTAAAATCCAAAGCCCATTTGAGAGAAGGCAAACAGGAGAAAGAAGAAAGAAAGAAATAGGTAAGCAAGACAGTGAATGAAAGAGGAATGTTGAGTCGTACAATTTCCAGAAGGTGGGGACACATTTACAACAGGACTCCTCATATCCAGCAAAAGGAAAGTGGGGAGGGGGGGAACTCAAAATTGGGGGGATTATTAATTGTAATGCAAATAAGCTAGCAAGCAATAAAGGGATAAATTAAGCGAAACAAGAGAAATTGGGGGTTGGGTTGGGGGGAGGGGGGGGGGTTCAACATTTTTCCCCTGTACACTGTAAATCCAAAGAAAATGGAAAAAAAGATTACTTTTAACACAAAGCTATTTTATTTTGCACAAAAAAACAATTACTTTTTTCTTCTTTTTTTTAAAGAAGAAAAAGCTTGCGGGCAACAGAGATGGATCAATTCATAACGTTCTTTTCATGGCTTCAGCTGGAAGAACCAGCTATCGAAGGAAATGGAGAAGAAAAAAAAAAGATATTATGGCTTTCTCTATAAAGTTCTCAACTTAGTATCAATCTATAATAGATTTTAGCAAAGTGACAAATCATTGTTACCCAGTTTAAAAAAAAAAAAAATCACAACTACAAATTTTTTAATTTTTTTTATATCCTACCAATACCTGTTAAAACTTAAAGACTTTGATATGACTGAAGCCGTATGGCAGGCAAACAAATGTCCTCAAAATGCACAACAACAACAACAACAAATAGAGAGATAAATAGGCTTTCAGATAAACCAACAACCCAATACATGAATACAAAATGTCACCACAACCATCAACAGCAAATAACACAAACCTACCCCCACCCCCTAAAAAAATGAACAAACAACAACAAAAAACCAACCCTAAACACAGCAACAACAAAGAGGCTATACTGCATACATTTTTTTGTTATGAGTTTGTGACGGTGATTTAAAAAAATATTCTGATGACAAAGCAGCTCCATTAAAACAACACTGGACGTGTCTGTGAAACCAGAACCACAACACGACAAAACAACAACAAAAAGAAGTTTGTATTATGTACAGTATGGTTGTGTGTGTGTGTGTTAAAGCACAAACAAATTAAACACAAATAAAAAATGAATTAACCTGTGTAAAATAGCATATCATAAACAAAAACGGAATAAATAAAATAAAATAAATTTTTAATCATGAATATGATAAATCAGTTTATGCATTGAAGATAATCATAGCACAATTGTTAAGAACAGTTCAACGTCTTTGCCATACATAATAACAGTAGCATCAAATATCCATGAAAGAAAATGACATTAAAAACAGTAGTTAGTTAACGAACGCACGAATTGGGAACTATGCCATCAATGACGCAGGTCATAGGTCACCATTCCCTTATCATGTTTCAATTCGTAAACTAGATTCCAATCAGAAATTCAGATTAAACAAAGAACAGAACAATAAATATACCAAAGGAGAATAATTCCCTTTTCATACTACTCACAGGACACATATCAAAACACTTTAAAGCAAGTAGATATTGTAATGAAATACACATCTTTAGAAGAAAAAAAACAAGCAACAAAAAAACTGGAAGTAATTGCTGAATACTTGTAAAGTAACTACCAAGATGGCCACGCCACATCAATTTGTCTCCATTTAATGTAACACAAAGTACAGCTCACAGAACACTTTCAATACGCCAAACAAAGGCTTGGCACAGCTTTAACTTCCAATCCAATCCAATCCAATTGTTTACAGCCCCCTTAACTGGCAACCAAACCAGCAACCATTCTAGAATATCCTTGAATTCCTTAACTTGTGACAAAACTTTGGCAGACACTGAAAAAGCTCTGTATTCCTTTATCTTCGCAGCATTTTGCTTTGGTGTTAGAAACAAATGTCGGAATGTCCACAGTCAGAACAGTGGTATCTCGCAGTACATAGCACACATTTTCTCACAATGTTAACCTCCCCCCTATCTCTGCCCCTGTCTAATTAAAACATAGATTTAACAGTAACAAGATTAGCACAGTTCATAAGCTAAACAAGTATTTCACCATACATTCAATAATTTCAACAAGAAGCACAAAAGTACTACCACACTACACAGTCAATAATCTTCTTTCTTTCTTTTTTAAGCATTAAAGGACAACTGTATAACATTTTCAAGAATCTTTTTGAAACGTTAATTTCATTTCACGCTGTTTGTAGCCCCACTAACCATGACAAATCTATCTATGACAAAGACGGCACAACTGGACCTTGTTCTCTCTGCACTGATGAATGAAGAAATGAACATAGAATTTACAGAATACATAATGACTGATGATTACTTTGGAAACAATTTCACAAAGCAAGGCACAGTAACTCTCACAGCAATGGGTAGCCCTATATACAGCTGAAAATCTTACGTGGTCAAAATAAAATAAAACGGTTGTAACGCTAAGTATTGTAAATAAAAGCACATACAACAAAATACAATCGAAACGAAATCAATCTCGTGAAACAAAACTGCAAATATTCCACGATGTTTTAAAAATCAAGTATCGGTTAAAAAAAAAATTATCAAAGAAATGGACAAACCCAATTTTCGTGTTTTCCGCACACTCATGCGCCAACACGTTTGGATCATAAGAATAAATAAGTACATTATCAACAGATAATGAAACAAAAATAATGTCCAATATAGCAATGACCAAACCTGGCCACAATTATATGTGGCAGTTTTCCACACCTCACAAAGAATGCTTCAATCTTGAATCCAACAAATAGGGCTCCATCCCCCCCCAAAAATAAAATCAATGCATACCATAATTTTTAAAATCTTGATGGCACAGTTCCAGTAATTGGACAGACAAGTATATATGTACACACGCAGCATCTTTTATCCACCTTAAAAAATAGAAGTATTTGCAGAATAAAGGAAAACAAAAGTTATGTATTTTAGATATATGTTAGAACCCAAATTTTCATGCACGGCCTCCTATAGTCAACCTTTTATTAAATTTAAAAGTGTTGAAATTCCTGGAAGAAAAAAAAAGGGGATTGGGGGGGGGGGGGGGGGGGGGGGTAA
>JAUZNI010448425.1:0-10663 GCA_034780235.1 Concholepas concholepas | reverse complement strand
GATGTAAAATTTTGTGGTTCCAGAAAGTGCATTTTGTTTGACTTAATTAGAAGGGCCTCAGTTTTGTTATTACTGAGTTTTAATTTGTTAACAGTCACCTGGGTCTTGACATCTCTGATGCTTACAACATCTGCCACAAAATCGCCTCTTTTTTTTTTTAAACAGATGCTTGGGTTAACAAACTAATAATTAAATGTGCTGGTAATTTGAAAGCCTTGGGTGCACACTGATTATGTTTGTGACACTGGCATTCTGATTTTTGACGGTCTTCTGGCAATAACCTGCAAGCCTTGTCCTCCATTCTCTTCACCCTGTCATCCTTTCTATTGGTGGCATTTTCATTTAATACAGCTAATTGTCAGTGCAAAAGGTTCTTTATTGTTGTTTTGCTTGCTAATGTTTGTTGTGCCTATTCTGATCCAACATATGCAATATATATTACTTGCAAATTGCCAGCTGTTGACAAGAATAGCCTTGTTGCAAAACCAGACAGACTGAGGCACAAACACTGATGTGGTGGCCATCACCATATCCCTCCAATAAGTGCTCTGTCAACCTTTGGATTCCAAAGGACACATGTATACCACAGAGCTATGGAAGGGGAGGAGGAGATATTGAAACTGAGATCATCATGAGAACTGAGCTACAGGGGTCATTGAATCAGAGACAACTTTGCTTTATCAAATGATCAGTGATGGTGATGGTAATGATAATGATGATGGTATTGGATGTTCAACTAGGCTTGAGGCCATGTGACTAAGCTGCCTGCACTCTTCATTTCATGATAAGGACCCCAAAGTCAGCCACATAGACCTGTAAGATATCAACACAGGCACTGATAAACCAGCATTTTGAGTGATTCTCACTCTTAGTATACACACAAATGTCATCCGTTCACAGGTTCAACTTTGAAAGGGTTGCTCAAATCACTTCACCCAAACAGCAGGTATTTGTACCTGTCGCGCCTGGTTGGTCTGGGCTACATTATGACAGGCAGCATAGAGTACAGCTCTGTCAAGAAGTCTCAAAGCAAGGTGGACTACACCAGTATTATCATTATTATCTTCACGACCCTTGCTCACCATGGACTGAAAAGAAAATTGTCTGAGGCTCAGAAGTCTCTGTAGCCTTGGTCTCATGGTGCCTTCTGTTTCTATCCTCTGTACTTCCATGCTTGTGGTGAGTTCATATCAGGTCCTTTGGTGAATGGAGGCTTATGGGAGACTGTCTCTGGGGGGACTCAATGACAATCATACCTGGGGCTCAGTAGACAGCATCTTTGTTGTGTCAAATTAATCAAGCACCTCCCCAAAGTTGGAGTATGGCTACCTTAAAGGTGGGCACTTTTCTTTTTTTAATGGTGGGCAAATAGGTCCCATACACAAAATCTCACCATTGGTAAACCATAGAGCTCTTGCCAAGAAACAAACAAAAAACCCCCCAAAAAATCAACAGCACTGATGTGACCCAGCAGCAGTGGAGGGCTTCTCCTGATTGGCAGTATCATAGCAGTGATAGCTTTCAGTGGACTTCTGATAGCAAAGGTACATCAGAGCAAGCAGGGAATCACTGACAGTGGTGAGGCTGAAAGAAGTGGCCTCAGAGCACCAGCACTGATATGTCTCTTCCCAAACACACACACACACACACACATACACACACACACACACACACACACACATGTGCATGCATGCACACATATGCACACACACACACACATGTGCATGCATGCACACATATGCACACACACACACACAAACACACACACAACAGCATGTGAGGTCATGTACACACACGAATGTAAGAAAGACAGACAGACAGAGAGACAGACAGATCAACCAGGAAGACAGAGAGAGACAGACAGACAGACAGATGCTGAAAGATAGGGAAACAGATGGGAACATTTCAAAAGGAAACTGTGGCTTTTATGAACTAAACATTTTTTTAATTGGCTGTTAAAACTTTACACCTATACACAGCAAACTCCCTCTCCTCCTATAAAAAGCATAAAATAAAAAAGTATTACAAAGCAACAAATAATAATATACTTACATACTGCATCATTCAAATAATATTATCTATATAATTCATCACCTTTGTAACTGAAGAAGTTGTCTCTTTGATATAATTTTTAGGACAGAAAAATCGTACTTCAGTGCTCTCACCTCTCCTTTTCAATATACATTCATTGAGCAAATCATGAGAGAGTCTGATATTGAAAACATGAGTCTCAAGATAGGTGGCAGAAATATAACAAATCTGTGCTACGCTGATAATACAGCACTACTCGCCGACAACATCACCAGCATGAAGAGAGTATTACACGGAGTAGATGTAACAGGAAGAAGAGCCGGTATCAACCTCAATGCCAAAAAGACAAAGAGCTGCGTGTTGCCAGAACAAGCTGACAAACAGTTCATGAAATAAAGATTGACAAAACTCCTTTAGAAAACATTAAAGACTTTAAGTATTTCAACTCAGTCAAAACAAATGACAGACCATGTGCCTAAGACTTAAAGACACGAATAAGGATGGCTAAAAGTAGAATGATCCAACTAAACATCTGGAAAGATCGCAGCATTCCTCACCAGCTGAAAATGAAAATAACAAAATGCTTCGTATGAAAGGAAATTAAGATAAGCAGGCCATGTGCTATGAAACCAAGATAAAGATTTATGATGTCCATAAAAAAAACAACTAATGTTATCTTTCAAAAAAACAATGTCAATGTAGATTCCTGATTTAAAAATTTACAAAAGTGAAAATAAAGTCTTCTGTGGAATGTCTTATGGTAACAATCATCACTTCCAATTCCTGTTTTAGAGTCTTTTCAGCTAATTTGAATTAAACAGTGACATGAAAAGATGGAATGTGTTGTCTTTGATTCTCTTTTTTTTCCCCAGAAATTTAATTAACTGGTTTTATCTTTTGTTTTTTTTGGTGGTGTCTCATATGGCCTTAAGACTTGAAGAATTTAAGAATTTTTATTTCAAGAAAAAAAAAAAAGCCCTCGGGGTGTATGTGAAATTTAACAATACTAGAATTAGCTGATGTGGGCATGTCAAAGCACTCACATTATAGCCCATTCATTCCACAATGCAGTCAAACTTCAAATAGAACACCTGTTAGAAAACAGTTTATGGGAAAATACAAATCTCAGGGATCAGGAGGAGGCTCTCTTTTTCTTTCATGCATCTCCATTACATAGGGAAATGTTATTTTCACTTCAGTCTTGTCTTTCTTTCTAATGTCTACATTTCCTTTCACTTGTTTTTCCCTGGAGTTAAAAAGGTATTTGGTCAACACCTGTTTGTTCTTTGGTCATGTGATTTTCTTTCCCAATATAGTCTTCATAATCTGAATGTTATTATGCAACCGAAGAAATACACCTGTTACCATGATTACATACAGAAACTCATCACAAACATTTTCCAATAGATATAACATCTGCATATTGACAATATATATATACGATATGTTTTGGCATTATGTTTCTAAGTCTGCTTCAGACATTTCTTAAAAAAAGAAAAGAAATTACAACCAAGATCAAGATTCTTGTGAAAACATGAGTAGATGCCTAATAAATGCAGTTAATAAAAACTGACATTAAAAACCCCCACCTCGGAACGAGTACATTGTCAGTGCTGCAACCCACAAACAAACCCCCCAAAATGGGACCGGGAATCTTCTTCAAACATTTCTCATGAAAGACACAGCTTGGTATGTACAACATCTTCTATGGAAAAAACACACCAAAAACAAAAGAAATGTTCTGTGGAAGACATGGAATAGATATTACAATAACAACAATGGTCATAGATATATGTCAGGGGGTTTTTTCCCTGAAAAATATTTAATTCCCATTTCAGTTTAAGTTGCCAACAAAAAAAAAAAGAAGGTTGTAATGGTGCTAAACCACAAAGACTGTTGAAAAATTTGATGTCGGGTTATTTTCCTGAAAAAAATATTTAATTCTCATTTCAATATGAGTTGCCAAAAAAAAAGGAAAAAAAAAAGGGAGGTTGTAATGGCACTCAATCACAAAAACTGTTGAAAATTGATGCTTAATGGCCATAGCTTTTTTGGAAAAAATTTTTCTCAATCAAGTCTCTAAAATAAACATACATAAATAAACTAGTACCACAAATAACGTGAAATTGAAACACATTTTTCAAACACAGCGTTTTGTTTGTACAAATTCTTCACTCCATAAAAGATTGCATAAAATCTCAATCATTTGTCACACATGAATGCATCCCAATCCCACTTGTACACAATATAAATCATTAGGAATGCACATTTCTTTGTAGCTCTTGAATATTCTTCACACACACATGAGCACACATACATGTGCACACATACATGTGCACACACACACACACACACACACACACACCACACCACACACCACACCACACCACACCATACCACACCAAACCTCACAACGTTAAAATACATTATGTCCGTGCTCTTCTTTTTTCCTGCTATTTGGTGTGTTACATTTCACCTTTACCATGATATATCCTGTAGTCTGTTTAACCCCCAAGGCACCACTGAAGATTTTGCAACCAGCTTCGTCCACTCCTCACAGTTCTCAGCTTTCCATAGTATGTCATTCCACTCAAGGCCAGACCACTCTCTGATATCTTCCCATCGTTTTCTCTGTCTACCTTTTCATCTCCCTCCTTGTACTGTTCCCTGTAGAATGGTCTTGGCCAGATGTTCATGTAGCGTACCTGTACCACTTCAGTTTGCATCTTTTCAATGAAGTCAGGAGCTCTTCATATAGCCCGGTGGCGTTTTCAATTCTGGTTTTCACTTCCTTATTAGTTACACGATTTCTGTACAAAAGATCAAGAAGTTTGCAAAAGCATCTCACCTCCATTGCCTTATCAACCCTTCTTTCAATGTCTGCTGTTATGGTCCATATTCACATGCATACAAAAATATGGACATGACTATTCATATCCATACTGTTCAAAATCAGCACAATGGAACTGAATACTAAAATCATCAGCAGTGAACAAAGTGGATGCAAGTGTAAAAAGGGAGAGGAAAACTCTGGATATGAAGGATGCTTACAACTTACATACTTACTTCAGCCTGCCCTCACAAAAAAATCAAGAAAATTGACTTATAAAAGCAGTCAAAAGACAATGTTAATCAAGACATTAGTATTACAATATGTACTCAATTCAGACAGGTAAGTAGTGAAGAAAACAAAATAACAAGGGTAAGAATAACAATTTACAAAGCAAATCAAATTTCCACAATGTTTTTCCTGAATAAGCAAGGCTTGACTTATAGAGATTATGTGTGTGTGTGTGTGTGTGTGTGTGTGTGTGTGTGTGTGTGTGTGTGTGTGTGTTTCGAACTTTTTTTATCTAAATTTTTTCCAAAACATAGCAAGTGGTACAAAAACAATTTAACAATTTGTATTATTATAATCATCTTTCTTCAAAACATCACTCCCCCCCAAAAAAAACACAACAACAAACCAAACAACAACAAACAAACAAAAACACTTGACAAAAAAAACAGGAAGGAAAGAATGAGCTTGTGTTAACATTTCTTAACAATATTTATGGAAATTTCAACAATGAAAGTCACCCTTATACTTAGCACCCTGATGTCCTTTCTTTGGTTGACCCCCCCCCCCCCCCCCTTATTCCCTGTACGTAAAACTTTGGTCATTTTCAGTAGAATCACAATTCTAGGGTTGAGCCACACAGCCCAAAATAACTCTTGATGATATTTGAAAAAACAAATCACAAAAAAATCAAACATAAGCATGCAAAACAAAGATAAATAAATAGTGTGAAAAATATTAAAACATTACCTCTTACCTGTAAGTTGCAGGAGACGAGTATCCAACAGGTAATACCAGAAAGTACTAAACAGGCTTGAGGAAAAATAACAAGTAACAAGAAAAACTTGGGTAACTGGATGGAAAAGTGGGTTTCTTTCCTATTGTTTAAGTGCTCTTGAGATCTATCTGGAACATTACTTGACAGCTTTTTGTAGCTGTAAAAACAAAAGAATACAGCTTGTTCAAGAATAACTTGTGACATTAATGAAGTAAAACAACATGCTGCCATCTTGCTAAAACATGTAAGACTAAGTGCTATTTTTTTTTTCTATTCAAGGAGGTTGGCCATTTTAACATTACTGTAATATACATCTTCCTAGTCATTAGATTGAAAAAGAAAGTAAAGGGAAGAAAACAAATTTAGCACGATAAAACTATCATGGACACATCTGATTTCTATGCTTTACTTGCTGTTAACTGTAAGAATTCTGGAAAAAATCATGAAGAACCTTTCCGTTTAAGCATAGTGGCTTCAATGCCAAAGTCATACTGCATGAAAATGTATTAAGAATGGCAAGAACATTACCTTTGTCCTTTCACTGTGGTGTTTACACCAACTCCCTGTATTTGGCAAGCTAAATTATATGATACACATTTCACCCTTGAGGATATGGAAGGGAGCGGGGGGCACACTGACCAAAATACCTTGGTCATGATGAGATTAAAGCATTCAGGCTGATATCAAAACTCTACTTAACTCTGCTGTCTCCATCGCCGCTGTTGTCAGTAGGAACTCCATGCAATGCTGATATCACAAAAATTAAATTGCATATAAATTGAGCCAACAGAAGAAAAAAACCCAGGCAAACAAGAACAATGACCCATTATCTTTGCAAGTTCAACCTTTTCTTCACAGGAATGATATACCGCACAGTTTTACCTAAGCCTAAGCTGCCCTGGTAAAGACACCCAACAGAAAACAATGAATACCACAAAAAAGCACAACCACACAAGCATGACTTGTTTAGTGAAAGCATTGTCTGGTCCAAATAAAAATCAAAAGTGATCCCCCACTGCACGTTCCATTCACGTCGTTTGCTGTTCAGGAACATCAGTTTCAACGATTCTGCGACGGATGGTGAACTGTGACCATACAATGAACTGAAGCAGGCCCAATACCACGGGGAAGAAGCAGATGAGTTGAAACATCACAGCTTGCATAGTTTCCTTCTCAGCCGCTGATGCCACATTTTTCTGAGGACAAAATATGAACAAGGATCAGCCATAATGCCTTACTGCTATATATATATATATATATATATATAAATATTCTTTTTTTTCTTCAACTTTTCAGTTCCTCAGCTAGAGCTCTAAGGCTCACCAATGGCGAGATTTTTGCATATGCGACCATTTTTGCCCACCTTTAAGGTATCTACATTCCAACTTCTGGGAATATTTAATTTGATATTGCAGATAAGAGTACATTATCATAAAAAATTATGATGCATCGTATCTAGATAAGAATATATTCCAGAAATTACTTTTTCATGCATTCAACATTGTGGACACACTATATCATAGATGAAACATCCTGTCACAATAGTTTCTAATAAGAATGTAAAAAAATGAATCACTTGTAACTTTTATGCAAGTTACAGTTTTCATGCCATCTTGGTCCATTCTCCTGCCTTTTCCCAGAAAGACTTAAAAGATAACAATTCTCTCCCATGCCGAAGTCGGATGTGCTTGGCCTGGCTAATCTGGTGCTTAACGGCAGCACAATGCATTTCGCTCATATGATAGACAACAGTAATTGCTGTCTGATCGTTCAACAAAGAAGAAATTATCACAACTGGGATAAACTGAGAAACCATGATTACATACAGCAGAAGATTTTAAGTAGAGGGGGTTTTTTCCTTCTCTTTTTTTTTTATGATACACTGCATTATAAGCAGCCATATTTCTCCTATATTGAGAATTTTGACCCCTGAAGTTAACAATTCCAATATTAACTGGGGAAGTGTTTATGATCATGTTGGGTCAAGGATATACAAGGGAATAAAATTGCCACATAGCATGGCTCTGAAACAAAATTATCAAGGCCAAAAGCTTTCCAAAGGCAAACAAGAACTTGGCAACTGCAGGTGAGATCTGATCCTCATGATATGTTTATGTTATCAATCCCCCCCCCCCAAAAAAAAAAACAACAACAACAACAAACAACCCAACCCAACAACAAACAAACAAACAAAAAACTTATAAAGTGAAATAGCATTCCTTTCAGTGAGTACAAACAATAAAGGTAGTACACATGTCCATCACATCTAGGATAATAATGACTTTAAATTTAGGTAAAAGCCAAGATGTTTTCCTTTTTTTTTTCAACAAACAGAATCAAGAAAGACAAGAGATTGATGACAGAGTACAACAATACTGTTTTAGATTCAAAGTAAACAACTTTCCTCGCATTCGTTACAACTGACTCAAAAATGATAACTTTACACTGCAACCAACTGCCCACCACTTTTTGGCTGTTCAAGGAAAATCTTGGTGTGTCATCCATCTAGGAGCTTGCCGAGTATGTCCTGTGTACTAAAATAATAATTGATAATAGTGTATGGAATTTATATAGCGCTGAATCTTGTAAAGCAACAAATCAAAGCGCTTATACTTATAGACACCACCAAACACACTCCCATGACCCAGCTGCAGTGCTGGTGATTCTATGGCTGCAGTCCTTCTCATGGCTTAACATTGATAGCGCCCTGTGCACTGTCGGCACTCAGATTACAACAAAAACAGCCATGATGTGGCTGTTTGCAGTGGAGTCAACATGGCACAAGCTACACTGATGGGAAGCAAAAAAAAGAACCACCATGAAATATCTCAGAAATCTTCTATCTCTAAACGGGACCCATGTCTATGTCCTCTTACACTTTGGGTATTATCATCAACTGAAATTGATCCCAAATTACTGAATACATCTTTCCTTCCATACAAGGGAACACATCAGAAAAAGAGCCAAACATTTACTAGTCAGTACCAATAATTATAGTATCTGTTCTATCCCTATCAACTATACCTGATCCTTCAGATGCTCATAGCCGTAACGGTTGAGGATGTTGACAACCAGCATCGGAGACAACGACAGAGCAGGCTTGACCACCAAGGCATTACAACCAAACACCGTGGATGAAATGGGATGCCTGGAGTGGAAATGAAGAGACACTATTATTTTCAATTTCTTCAAGCTGTATAATGTGTATTACAAAAGTAATGCATCACATAACTTCATAAGTGGGCATACTATCAAGGGTGTAAGAGGGATGTAAGAAATGTATAGATCTGGAAAGAGCCAGACTCTAGTACTAGGTTCATGTTGCCCATGATTTACTACCTGGGAAAGTCAGAAGAGTGCCCCAACAACTCCTCAAGAAGTTAAATATGACGCCAATATACATGTATATTATATATTACATGTACTACACATTTGGTAAGGCTGGGAGTGTAACAGAACACATCAGAAAAACACATACGCACACAGACGTACACATGATCTGATGGCCTGGGTTCAAGCCCAGGTTCAGTCCACCACCGAGATGCCCGTTCAAATGGATTTTTTTCATTGGAAACATGTGGAAACACATGCAGAACATCTTGTGCACACATTGAAGCATGTTCTGCTTTTTGGAAGACAGGCCATTTGTGCTAGTGGGAAAAGGATGACAAAATTTGCTAGATTGCAAGCACGCACGGACTGGATGTAGAAAAGCACATGAGTGCTTATTTATCATCTTCTAGATCAATCTAAAAGAATTCAAATAAAAAGACACACAGTGACATAGTAAAAACTCACATGAGTGCTTATTCATTATCCTTGAACTAAAAGAATTTAAACACACACACACACACACACACACACACACACAGTCTTTCAGTTTGCAAGGGTCTGCAGAACTAAGTTTTAAAAACTATGATCCTAATCAGGCTAATGTTCCTCACACACACTCAATCTCAATTTAAATAGTCTGACATACTTGCGATTGTACTTTGCTTTGTCTTCGTCCGCAATATCTGACAGTGGCATGTTGAAGAATGAAAATGTAGCATTCGCAAATGACCTGAAAAACAGATCATTTTATAATTATACTTCATTAAGGATCATAATGCCATATAAATTCATGATATTGCACACATTAAGCTGATCAAATGAGAAAGATTAAAGCTATAATCCCAGTCAGACCAAACACTATTAGCTGTAATTGTGTGATTGTTTTCCATGTGTATACTAGGATAAAATCGCATCATACAAAAGATTTTTTTCTTCTTCTTCTTCTTTTTTTCATTCCTTGGCTAGAACTCCGATGTTCACCAATGGTGAGATTTTGTGTATGCAACCGTTTTTGCTCACCACGAAGGTAGCCACATCCCGACCTTGTATATATGCTGGGTATGTTTGTGTTTTCGTAACCCACCAAATGCTGTCATGAATTATGGAATCTTTAAATAATGTGCATATTTGATCTTCTGCATGTGTATATACACGAAGAAAATTAAGGCACAGGCAGGTCTGTACTTGAAGTTGACCTGGGAGATCGTAAAAAAAAACAACCCACCCTTAATTCACAAGACGCTGCCAAGATTCAAACCCAGGACTTCATGGACCCATGGGATTGAAGTCGGTTGATCTTAACCACTCGGCTATAGCATCCATCATTTTTCTCCATATGGATGACTTGAAATAATTGCAAATAAATGTAAGTTACATTTTTTGTTTTGTGTGGTGTTCTGTATAAACTGGTGATATTTTCATCAATGTTGTTGTTGTTGTGCGTTCCCCAGCTTAACACTCTT
>JAUZNI010447316.1:0-10666 GCA_034780235.1 Concholepas concholepas | reverse complement strand
TTTTTCTTTTACAATCCCCCCCCCCCCCCCCCAACCCCCCACCCCTCAGGTCATAAAAAAGTTGGGGGGGAGGGGGTTCACAAGAGCACCAAAAAAAGGGAACATCATCATATATATTCTAAATATAATCAACCATGTAACACACTTCAGTAGAACCACTAAGGCACTAACTGCACTAGTCTTTCCTTTTTTCAGACATATATTCTAATTATACCAGATCCCTCTTTTTTCTTTCCTCTTTTTATGTTACGCAAACGGGAGACGATGCTCTTCTCATACGCTTTCAAAATGTAATTTTAATAAAAGATTACGCAAATCCTACACCAACTGTTGTCTTATAGAACTTTGTACTTTACCTGTATTGTATGTGTGTAACAGCAATTTTCCTCCTTTTTTTTGTTTTGTTTCAAAGATAAAGTAGAATCTAACAGAACTGAATAGTATACAAAGCCTACTACTAGTACTATTGTCCCAGTCAATGAGAAACTTTTCACAAAAAATTAATTTCCTTCTTGATTAAGCTCTTGCTTTTGAATTATGATACACATACATGTACAACACTGACAATGTGACATGCACTGTGCTTCCCTGCACAGTGTTTTTCTATTTTCTGCTTCACAGTAAAACCGGTGAAAAGAATGAAAATTGAATTGTGATAAAATGAATTGTGATAATTCTCCTTGTTGGAATCAACGTCACTCCCGCATTCATTTCAGCTCTGTAGCCAACAAAATCTTCACACAGAGTTAATACATTCATTCTTCGTTTCAACTCTAAAATCGGACAGACACTGAAAGGTGAGTAACACTAACAGTAGACAGAACTAACCCCATCCATTTATGTATATAACAGGAAGACTACTAGTATGAAGCAGTGAGGCGTTTGTACAAACAGTACAAGCACTCTGTTAGTTAACACTCACCAGCTGATAATATACAAGCTCAAAAAAAGCACTCTAGAATCAATGAGAGGTAGAACCGAGATGACATGGGGGTAGATGCAACTAGCAGTGAGTGAGGGAGTGACCAAACCACCACAGAAAATGACTATCAGAAGAACATAAAACAGCAAACAGGACCACCCAACCAACAGCAAAACAAAAACAAACAAGGGAAACGGAACAAACTGACCCAAACCAAACGCTGGCAACAGAGATCTAGAACAAACAAGGGAAACGGAACAAACTGACCCGAACCAAACGCTGGCAACAGAGATCTAGAACAAACAAGGGAAACAGAACAAACTGACCCAAACCAAACGCTGGCAACAGAGATCTAGAACAAACAAGGGAAACGGAACAAACTGACCCAAACCAAACGCTGGCAACAGAGATCTAGAACAAACAAGGGAAACAGAACAAACTGACCCAAACCAAACGCTGGCTACAGAGATCTAGAACAATCAGAAACAGGAGAAAGAACACTAAAAAAAAACAACAACAGACTCCTGAAGAGCGATAAGCACAACCAGCAATGAGAGAGTATTTGGAGGAACTAAGACACGTATACATGTGCACAAACCAGCAGTATGCTGCTGTATTGCTAAGTCTAAGGCAAGGTCTACAAGTATTGTTCAAATATCATGTATAGATACTCTGCATATATAACACTAGCTCTATGTAGTCAAGCCATACAGAAAGAGCTGCAGAATTTAAAGAATCACGCAACCACCTAGCACCTCACTGCAAAATGCCAGCGACAAGCTTCCAGAAAGCACTATATGATTCATCACACACTGCAAGTGTTTGAGACCCCCACGAGAGCAGTAATCTTAGAAATTATTGTTCAGTTCCTTGCTTTACAGCATAATAATGTAATTTATGTAAGAAAGCTTTTGCTTGACCATTTCCTGCTCATGTTGTGGAACAGAGAGACCGGCAGAATTCCTTATAAATATATTAGTTACAAAGCTGAGCAGCATCCTGCTCTTGTGTTGTATATATATCCACTATCTGTGGAAATTATTTGATAGATTATGAATCCTAGTAAAATTACAATACTTAGCTAAGCCTTATCTTTGGATATATTTCTTAAAATACTATAGATAGATCTACATCCTTAAGTTACACCAAGAGGCTATTAGCAAAACTGACCAGAAAAGTATTTATGACATAACTGGATATTTCTATTAATCATTATTTCTATTTTTGGGGGGGGGGGGGGTACGTTCATCAGATCAATAGTTCAGTCTCTGTGACGATGGTAGCTGTACACTGCAGGTCTTCCAAGTCTCCATAGAGCTTCTTGGCCACTGAAGTGGGGTCAGGCCAGATAACTGGATAGTGCTGACATTTTAGTTTCTCCACACACTGCATCATTTCATGTACACCAACTGCTATACCATGTTTGAACCCTTTCTCTTCAAACAAGCATAGCCTTAGTTTGTAATCTAGTGTCTTCCTTTTTATTCACATGGTAGCCAATTCTTCAACATATAAAATGCTTTCTAAACCTCTGTGAAAAGCACATTGATTTATTCCCAACACTTGCACATCTGGTATCAATTCTGCTTTTTCAGGATTATTTCCTCTTTTTCCAGCTGTCCTCTGATAAGCAATGCCAGTAGCCACAACCTGATACAACCAGTGTATCCTCATCAACTTCAGTCTCAACCCCAAAACCTTCTTACTACCTTCACTCAGCTCCATTTAGAATCTAGGGCTGGTAGTACTTCAATTTCTCAAAGTTTAGATGCTATTGTCTTTTGAAGAATGATTTTTTTTTAAATGTCTATTTTACATGCCCCATGCCATGGGCACTCTCCTGCAGATTATTACCACTTCATACATAGATCTAGAACCTCCGTCACTTCATCCACAATCTCTTTTCCACTAACTCCATTCAGGGTTAACTACTAATGACTACCATCTCTGTCCAGGCTCCATGTATTACCAATTCACAATCTGTATCACCACTAGTGACTGCCTCCAACCAGAATGTCTGTATCATCAACCCCTCCATCCAAAATGCCTTTATTACTACTTTCTCCATCCACACCGGGATTTGAACAGCAGTTGTCACAAATTACCAAAAATCACTAGTATTTAAAGACCACTGACCAATATTAGTTACACAACAAGCAAAAACCAAGTACTGCAAAAACCTCTTTCTGTTTGTTCTACTGAAATGGCGACTTCAATCTGCAATCATCAAAAGGCAATTTCCTTTCTTGAAACTGTTCCCGTTTCCCAAGTCAAGGCAGAAAAGTGATCTCTTTCTTCTAAACATCTATGCTGCACAACTAAAACAATGATAGAAAATGTACCCATCAGTAATTCAAAGACAAACAGCAGTCACAAGGATTTGAGCCGAGTTGTTGATCCAAAGCCTCAGCCAACATACATAAGGCAGCATAATGTGCTGTGGAGTTTGTAAGGATTCATATGTTGCATGGTTTCTCTTCTGCATTCCTGCGCTCCAACAGAGTGACACAAAGATCCATAACAGGGGCTTCCCTTACTGACTTAGCAGCTTAGGATCTTAGCAGCCTGCAGCTCTGTGCATGGAAACTTATGACAACCTTGCACTGCTGTGCCAAACAGGGCCACAGACCTCTTGATAATAACATTGTACTGAAGAGGTTTGGCGCACTCAGAGTTAAAGCAGAAATTTTTTTTTAAACAACTTGGAAAGGGAAGGGGTGCCCTACTGGAAGATCTAGAGAAATCAGAGATGGGTCAGGCCTGCATAATTTTGGACATGGTGTCAGCACTCATGAGGCCTCTATCGTCAGTTGAGCTATAAACATATTCATTATTAACACTGTGGAAAAAACTCTGCAGATTAGAAAGGCAACTGACAACATACAGACAATATGCAGAAACCAACACACTGAAAACCACAAACACTCCCTGCTTCCACTTCTCTACTTTGGACCCTTGCAGAAGAACAAATAGTGAAATACCTCATCGGATTTGAACAATGTCAGATGTGCATGTCTCTGACTGGAATCAAACAGGAAAGGGATGTTCATAGGGGTTGAAAATTTGAAGTTGGGAAGACAGTTCATGGTACAGAGGACGAGACAGGAAAATATGTTCAGGTGTGAGAGGGATTTCAAAGTTCACCATAAGTCTGTAGCTGCTGTAAGGCTCAGTGCCGAGAAGTGATGGTTGATACAGAGCAGACAGCACATATCAACACTCTTCCCTACAAAATAAAAGCTGAGAAATGATTGTGACCATCAATCTACGGGACACATAAAAAGAAGAAGAATCATGCGACAAGGAAACCAAATCTAATCACAAGACAATGAAGACAGTGCACATCAAAATGGGGGAGGGGGGATCTGAAAACACCACAAAAAGTCTGCACAGTCCACAAGGAACAAGAAGGGGAGACAATGAATTTCATGTTGAAAAATGAAAGGACATCAGAGGACATCATGTATATATATATATATATCCCATCTGACACCAGACAGTATGCCACACATGACCTAATAAAGGAATTCTGAAATAATCCTGAGTCTACAGCCCAGATTAACACAACAGAGGGCAAAGGATGTATTCTAGGAAATAAAATGTGGATAACATGCTTCAGTACTGGCACCCTTACTTTGTATTTTACATGGCAAAGGAAGGGCGCTGGTTAACAACAACAACAAAAACAAGACTACAAGGAACAAAACAATACAACAACAAAAACAAGACTACAAGGAACAAAACAATACAACAAAAACAAGACTACAAGGAACAAAACAATCAGGGGATTGTGGATACAAAAACGCCGACTCTATAATAGTATAAAGCACCAGAGAGTAAACACATGCAACAGGAAGGGGAGGATGCTGAGAGTGATCAGGGAAGAAAATGATCAAACATTCAGGCAGACATTGAGACAAGGGGATTCCGGTGAGTAAGACACAACGTGTAATATAATACACTACAGCAAAAAGGCTGGCATGCAGAAAGGCCACCTAAGATGAACAAGAGGGGAAAAATGGAAGATGGAATGCACCCTCCATCACTTCAATAGTTAATGGGTATGAACACATGGGAAGAAAGAGCGAACACAGAGACAACAAAAAGCAGGGTATCAGAACTCAAGTCATAAAGGAAAGAAGCGTATGATACACGCTAGTGTGCCTGCAGACTGTATGGAAAGTGCCAAACTTATTATACTGAGGACGTCACTCAGTGTGAGATAAGTGAGTGCAGATCTATGACAAACCAAACATGAAACAGTCAGCGAGTGCAGTAAGCGCGATTGGCAGACAATTTTTTGCACCGACTACTCAATCAGTCAAAAACGACAGAACAAAGACCATGACCCAGCAGAGAACAACACTAAACACCACGACACCAAAATACAATGAACATGCCCTGCGCCTGTGACAACCAACACCATACATCATGCAACTATCAGAAACGATACATCACACACAACCAGACCCAGAAATATATAACACAAAAGTCAACCCCAACACCCATGCAAAAAGCCCATACAGGAAGGAAGGAAGGAGACAGCCTGAGAGAGACAAAAAGGTCAGCATGCAGTGCCACAGCCCAGCGGTCTGACTTCATCACCAACCAACGGTAGAGGTACAGGCCAACGCTTCAGCCAGCTTGCTCAGTCCCCGGCTTTTAGGCTTACACCATTCCCTTTCACAGCTGCAAGTCCACCTCCCAACCATCACACAATGTTAATTACCATTTAATGTTATCGTCTCAGTTTCACTTTTTCCAATGCATTGCCAGCCACCCATCCCACCCTCCTCTTAAAACTTATTTACATTCATTACCTCAATATTGATCATTCATAATGTTAAGATAAAATATAAATCTCCCAGATTAAGTAACAGAAAAAAAATTCCACACTTTCTCAACTTGTAAAATCAAAATGTGTTCAAAGCTTCGGCGTACATTTGGTGACTGAAATTCTGAATCTATAGACTGCTACTTTCTTCGCTCTCGAGAGAATTATTATCTAGGTTTTTTTTATAAACTTTTTAAAATTCCAAAGTCAAAGTCTAATTCTATAGAAATATCGCACAGCGCCAAAATGTTTTGGGAGCTAATTCTTTCCCTAAGCTACACTGCAGCTTTGATAGATGTAACTACAAAAGAATGAATCTGAGAAAAAAGAGTCAGCTCTCATTCAAATTAGACAAAGCAACAGCTGTTCTTTGGTGGACTGTTTCATTACATTTACATGTAAAGTAGTAAAGCTTTGTGCAAGAGATGTTAAACGTGAACTTTGGTGTACTGTACCTTTTATTCTGTCTTTAGAGTTACCGATTGATCAGAAACTGTACAGTTAGTGCATGTGTGTGCATGTGTGCATGTGTGTGTGTGTGTGTGTGTGTGTGTGTGTGTGAGTGCAAGAGTGTGTGAGTAGGGGGTAGGGTGTTTTGTTTTTTACTGTGGTCCAAACATGAGAATTTTATGCATGATGTACTAAGGTATAAACTGACAGAATCTTACAATTTACAAAGTATGTGACCAATTATTGTTTACTGCGGAGAATCATCAACAATCAAGAAAGGGACTAAATTCTGTGGTGCTAACTACCATATTATGTGATCCAACCATGCTCTATAAATTTTCAATGCATGGCCGTGTAACTTACGTGCTGCTCCTGTATAAATCATAGTTTTGTGCTGAGTGATCATATAGATTTTTGAGTAACGTGATGCACAAATCATTCATTATTGTAAATCATTTTCCTCCCTCTGTGACTGATCATGATACATCTTTCCAGATTAAAGTGAACAGCTTCAAAAGTCTTGTTAGTCGTAAAAACACAATGACAGTGCAAACTGCAGAGTAACAGTAGGCAAGTACACACTACGCCAAGACTGGCATGAGTTTAAAAAAGATACACACTATGACAGTAATATGATCTCTGGTTTGATGAAAGAAATATGTTAAAATGAACTGACTCTTTTTACTGAGTACTTCATGATAATGAACAATACGATGAACCTTCTACCTCCAATTTTCACCTCCTTTCTCTCCAAACTTAAAAATCTGTTCTTTTAATGGGAAAGGCATTCGTTTTGAGAGTGGAATAGAGAGAACAAGTGTGGGAGAAGTGCTTTTTTGGTGATTCTTTCAAAAACTTCTCTTGCAGTAGAATTAATGTCACGTTCACAGTTTCAGTATTAGGAGTAAGTGCATCACACGCAAAGAAACAAACCCTTTCCTCAAACAGTTAAAAGTAAATCAAACCAAATCAATCACCATACTAAGAAATGAGCACACTACCTGTTCTTATGCTGAATGAGTCTTTAAAATCAAACATAATGCCGCTGGCTGGTCTGACATGGGACTATCTTGATCTTTTAAGGTTTGACTACTCTCAATTTGAGATTGTTAGTAAGTCCAGAAGTTCTCTACTTCAACAATGGGAACTACTGTTTGTCCAATGTAGCATTGTTAATGCTCTTGACCTCACTTTAGTTTCCATGTTTTTATCTCAATGTTAATAGATATACCATCTCGGAATGTTTACATTGTCCACTACTTGTTCTAAATACCATACCAACTTGTTTTTAAATAATCCATTCTAAATCACAACTTCAATATCGACCAGTATGAATAAATCATACCAACTTTTAAAATAATTCATTCTCAATCACAACTTCAATACTGACCGTATAAATGATGTTTAATTCACCTATAAATCTATCGAACTTCTATCATATTTGCTTACATCCCGCCACACCAGCCATTATGTAGTTCAAGGATAAATAAATGTCTTGCTCATGATTTCACAATTTATCAAATCACTTTCAGTCTCAAGATGCTTACCCACTTTGATTACGCCAATATCAAGATGAAAACTGGCTTAATTACTCTTAATACCAAGGTTTAACTGATGTAGTTATTCTCTTTCGTGATGCTACCCGATTTAAACGCTCTCAATTTTAAGGTACTCTAATTCTTTCAGTCTTCAACCTACAGCTTCCCATCCCAGGGTTAGGGTCTGGGCAGTAAGAAAAGGTGTGGCTTATCTAAGTGAAAGAAACAGAGCCTGCGCCTAGCGCTGCTTATCAGTTATGTGACTTCAGCTGCGCCTCGGACTCATTCAGTTCAAATGTTATTTTCTTGATAAATGCCGAAAGCTGCATTTTTCATGTAAAAGATTATAACAGAGTGAAAGTGCTCAATGTATGTGATTTTACTCTGTGAGAAATATGAGCCTTGTACTTTTCTGTCAGTGCAAGAAATCTACTATTACTTCACAGCGTTACTTCCTCCACCATTTCAATTCCAATAGCAGTAGATGTCAGCGTGTGTGGCTGAGCGGTTTTCCATCTTTCTGTACCGCTGTTATCCCTTTAGCCGTTTAGGACTATTCAACCTATCTGAATACAATAATTGGTTTGGCTGGTCCATCTCCACATGCTTTTTCTGCTCTAACTATCAATGATAGTCACTCCTTATTTCAGATCAGAAAATGTAGCCAAGCACTCAAGCGTACAACTTTCCTTAAATGTTCATTTCCTTTAAAAGAAAAGAAAAGAAAAGAAAAAAAACAGCAACTGTATTGGCTGCTCTCAACCTTAACTGCTGTCAGTATTGGAAAGTCTTTTAGTCCAGTGAAATCAATATTTTTATGCTTTGCTACTAATGTACACAGCCCCTCACTTTTAATACTGAACACCATTATATACCATACTATTCTGATGCTGCAAGACACACTTCCACAACTCAGTACTATTAGTATTAATTGGTTCACTTACTCCAAATTTCAATACTGTTGATTAAATAAGCTGTTTACCATCTCAATATTGCTACTTGGTTCATCAGCTCATTATCTCAATATTGCAACCTAACTAAGCTAATACAACAACTAATTTACCAATTATATCAGTGGTATTCGTAATTTTTCCTATTGATCTTTCAACAAACACACCTAGCTTTAAATTTTTGGTTTAAAGTTTTACATTATCTCAGGAAAAAACTGTTCTTGACATCTAGTACTTTTAACCAGTTTAGTTGCTCTCAATCTCAAATCAGTGAACTGCAAAAGCTGTTTCAAATCTTATGTGAAGTGAACTAGCAGAGTGGCATGAAAACAAACTCAAAGAGGTGTGTTTAGTGCCCAGCCACTGCCTACCCCTTCCTCTGCCTGAAAATATACCCGCTGCCCTGTCCCCCTGAGCGCTGGCTTCTGGCTGTCCGAACAGAGTCTCATGGGTAGACTGAGACTTTGAGGACTTGTCTTGAGCCTGCTGGGAGCTGTCTGGAGCATCCCCAAATAAGTTAGTGTGAGTACTGACACGCTGGCTGGCACTTGTGCCTTTCTGGCTCTGAGCAGGGGAGGAGGCATTGTCCCCAAACAAACGATTGAAAGAATCATCACCGTCACGGGCGGACCGCTGAGCAGCAGCGCCTTTGGAGGCACCTGATCCAAAGATACCAGAGTCAGCCGGTTTGTTGGAGGCTTGAGCGCTGGCAGCAGGGGAGGCTGCAGGAGGATCAGCATTCCCAAAGATGTTGCTGGAGGCTCCACCAGGGGGCCGCAGGACTCTGCAACAGAATGTAAGCATACATTTATCAATGAATTACATGTATGCACTTCTAACTGGGAAAATTGTGATACCGTACAGTAGGTACTACAACTATTAATATTACTACGAACAATAAATGAAAGTCTTCAAAAATGTTAATAATCATACTATTATGCTAGTGCAGTACTTTATACATGCAGTTACTGTTTACAAGCACCTAGTTTGCCTGGCAGTCATTGCACTTTAACTTTAAAACCGTTGGCTGGACATCTGGATAAATTGCGAAAGAAGTTAGTATTATATATTCACATTATTAGCTGGCATATAACTAATATATTGTTTCACTATAAGTATAAGCATAAAATAAGTATTGTTAGCTTGAAATTTATGTGCATTTAATTAATGTGGCAGAAAGAGGAGAACTACCTCTCATCTACTGTTTAACTTTAAGAATTACTACCTCCTGACCTTACCTCTTCTTTTGGTTCCATAGATCTATCATTGTATCAATTTTTTAAAATCTATGCTGAGGCAACAACTCAAATTGTTTTCTACTTTGTAAAGCATGTATATTATATATATCATACAATCAATACTAGGTGAGACTGGTCTTTCATAAGAAATCTTATTTGACTTCACACATGTTTGACATGTACATGTGCACATCATTCAACAAGAAAAATGGGCTTTCCTTTTCAAGTTTTCAAGAAGTGATTTGATTTGGTCCGCTGCACTTATCATTTACCTAGACTGCTACTTTTGATAGCTGATATCCCATCACTGACTTCGAATGAGTACATGGGTTCATTTATTCTGTGTTGAATAAAACAAAAATGTATTTAAGTATATAAGATCTATAGATCTGATATCATTTGATTTGTAGTTCTACGGAATGATGAAGGCCCACATCACATGTACTCTCCCTTCCTATCATGTATAGAGCTTCAAGAACATCAGATATTAAAAAAGTCCTTTTCTTATATTGTTTTATTATTCAAATCAAACTGTACAGGTAAAGTATTTTCCGGGCCTGGCAAATGAGGTGGGGGTCGAAGTTGAAGTACTAAATAACTTAATTTATATATTACTACTAGTTAATACTACTAGGCCTATAGGCTATACGGCTAGTAGGCTATAGCCAGTATAGGGCTTGAACATCATAAACTTGATAAAGAGGTGGGGGGGGGGGGGGGGTGCGTCTTCTCAC
>JAUZNI010446206.1:0-10670 GCA_034780235.1 Concholepas concholepas | reverse complement strand
TAATGAATTTACAAAGTCTTGATTTATACCTGCCAAATAAATTTTGTTGACAACAACAGACTTTATCTACAACTTGCTAACTGCTTGCTAATGATTATCTGAGAAAACTATATTGAATTAAATTTAGCCTTTTTTTTTTTTTCAAATTAAAAACTTTACTTTTCAAGGCAGCCAAGTTCTTTTTCCACTTAACCGATCTCCCATCTCCCCCCCCTTTCCAAAAAAAAAAAAAAGTCCCTTTGTTTTTAAAAAGTGCCTAGTACAAGACAGTGATGTGAGGACTCCTTTACCTGGTTCTAACCACTCCTTCTATGTCCATCTTTGCCTGGTTGAAGTGCATACTGTTCACGCTCTATTAGATATCCAATGCAGACTTTGAAAGTAAGCCCTGGCTCTTAAAACAAACAAATAATGGAATAATAATTATTCCCTTCTCTATATTGCAGCTGGATGCCAAAAATAAGCTGTGGTTATAAAACTCGACACATTGGGTAAGAATTTCCCTCTTTCCTGTCCTAGTTGAGGCTGTCATTATCAAGGAAATATATGCAAACAGAATACACTGTTTCTTTTGTTTGGGGTTGGGTTTTTTGGGGGGTGGGTAGTGAAAAAGCTTTCCTTTCCTATTGCAGAAGGAAGCAGCTTCATTTTCTGGTGACTGATCCGGTGATTTAGTATGATGTCCTTTCTCAAAGGGCAGAGTCTGGTATATGATGAGTGTTCATCTGGTGCATGACACTGTGCTGATGACATGTGCTAATACTGATTTGAAGATGGTGCCATCCACAAGCAATGTTTTTATCAATACACAGTGAGATGTTTGCACAACTATAATGAGAGTATGTGCTGAGCTATATTATATAACCCATAGGAGAGCAAGGGTTGAGATTGTACTTGTATCAATTCTGTAATTTTCTTGTATCAATTCTGTAAATAAAAAATTATCTCCAAATAATTAGTTTTGGTGTGTGGAATTTGAGCTTCAAAAATAATAACAATATTTCACTCTGGTAATCATGCTTGCACTTTATTTTATTTTTCTCATTTTGTTTGTTTGTTTTATATTCATTAAAAACCACCAACTCTAATACTAAATCTTATCTTTGTGGTACCCTCTCTGTCTGCTATCTGAAGAATTTTAAATTCCAATTTTAAATCATGATGATCAACAAACTCCATACAGTTCAAGAAAAAGAACACCGGAATCATATACTACACCTAATTCGTGAACATGACATCAAAGTTGAAACAAACAAACATGAATCCACACAACACTGTTATCACATTGGTTCAGCATACTTACATAGGCAGGATAAAAAATTCATGGCTCAATCCATTCTGATCAACTTCACCAACTATCTGAAGAGCTGCAGAATCAGTTCAAATCAACTCACGAGCAAGTGCCTAGTTACAAACATACCAAAAAAAGTCGCCTATAAAAATACTGTTCCAACTGCCATTTCTACATCAGCAATGCTTTGCAAGGTTATGGAACACACAAGTTGAGCAATGGACTACACTGACTGTTAAGACACTGGTTCATATTATTTTTCATAGCTATCTGAACACCAAGGTTTGGCATTACACCAAATAATCCACAATCATGTTCAAAAAGGTGGGTCAATGTGCGTTACCTTTGTGTTTAACACAAAGATGACCACAAAGGCCATGTTTAGGGCTGTTAAAAAAGAATCAACAACTTTTTTCTTTCCCAAAGACAATAATACATGAAAAAAAAAGAAAACCCCAACAAGCTGAAGCAACTATGCCCAAGAGATTCCTCTTAAATATAAGAGATATCCTCAGTACCATAGTATTCCATACAAGATTTTAAAAAGCCGGATATAAAACATCCAATTTCAAGAAGAACAAAATAAAACAAGGTTACAGATGGATAAAAGTGTACATCTAGCAAAAAAAAATACAGTACATTCCTCTTCTTAAAAAAAAAAAATTTCAGAAAAGAAGAAAAAACCACCTGATTATCATTTACAGCCATAAGATGTCAGATGTTGAAACTAATTCTGTTTATTTCCTTTTGTATTAAGAAAAGAAAAGGAAGAAAAACAAAGTATTTCAGAATAAATGTACCTTCTTTCTCCCCTTGGTTTAGCATTTGCTTTTATCACCAACTCCAAATCTTTCATTTACTGTCACTTCCAGTCATATAATTCCCCTCATATGATTTTAAGTCCTTAACCTTTTGCATAATCAAGCAAAATAAAGTATACCACACTATTTGAAAGATAGCAAATGGTGACTTTTGTCGAGCAAAATTTAACTATCCCACATGTTATATTCTGATTTTTGTTGTACATAAACCTGTCTTCCTTAACATTGTACACTACAATTTTTCAATGATGGCCAGTTTCTCGGCATGAAATTCTGGGAGACTGTGTCATCACTAGTTCAGCACCATCTGGGTTTTCCCCCCTTCCCCTCCTGTTTGCATGTGTATTGATTTTCTGAGAGTAGCTTAGCTTTTTCTGCAGAATTTAGCAAGAAATAACTCACTTCTTGCCATGTGTTCTACATATATGTTGCATATGAAACCTTGGTTGATCATATCATCTGCAAGACTAGTGCACAGACCACCACTTTATGATGCAGTGGGTAGGAGACAAAGTGAGGACTTGGCTGGAAATCAAAACCAGCAACCTTTGGTTCTCTCTATGAGTGTGTTACAACTAGAGCACTTATCTACTTCATTATATATATAAAAAGAAATTCCTACAAGCAAAATGTAGACCAAAAAAGAAGAAGAAGAGTACAATATGCTGAACTCTTAATCAACTAACTACTTAACAGTGATACATTATTAAAACAATAACTGGCACAGACATCAAACAGTATAATACTGAAGACTGCTTTCTTTACCTTTTGTCTTAGCTGTCAATTTTTTAAAATAGTTTTGGCAACAACAAAAATTATTGTATGTCGTATGAACTCCTCAAAAAATTTGTTTCTGAGGAAATTCTTTTTCATTTAAAAATGAGTGATTGGATGACAACTGTCGCATTTTAACCTGGAAAAAATACATTCTGTCGGAATCAGTAATGAATGACAACTGAAACAAAATTTATCATAAGCAAATAACAGTAAGCACTGACAGATCAATATTAATTTGCACAAAAAATCTGTAAGGAACAAGTCAATCATATTCAATCAAATCTATCACACAAAATTCTAAACATTTTGATTTGGAAACATTTGTTCAAAGGAAAAAAGAATACATTAATATCAACTCATAGAACATGAAATTCAAAATACATTAGCAGACACAATGTATGGCCAAAATCACACTATTGCACAGTCTTCTTGGTCTTTGCTTTTTCCTTGTGTATTGCATGCCTTCTCAATGCTGTTGCCAATTTGGCATTCTAATAAATGGACTTCTTTTCCTAAAGAAATTATATCACTTATGATTGAATTGAATTCTGCAACCTGAAATGTACATATTCCACTGGGTTTTTGGATGTCAGTAACTCCACTGCCAACTGCTTTAGAATAAACACATTTAACCAAGGAAAACTAGTTTTCTTATTTGATTAGAAACATGAATTGTGACTCATATCAAGCAAAACAGCCTACTGGTAACATCAAAAGTCAGATTTCTTAAGGAACTATGGGTAACAAAAGAAACAGCCAACTTCTTGCTGCTTCAATTTAAGTAGACTGTTATTTAGTTGGGTTTTTTTTCTTTGGTGGGAAATGCATCAAGAATCACTGATAGGATGTATAGTGACATGAAAATCTATCCAGTTTGACCGTCTGTAAACAAATGTCCTAAGATCTCATCACCAGGGTTTCTATAAAATTAATATCCCCATGCTATATCAGCTCAAAGCCCTCATTATATTTTTGATAATTTCAATTTCAAACCCTAAATGAAGTGGACAAAGACATATAAGTTTATCTAAACCAATTCACTTTCTTTAGATCTTGACACAGAAAGAACGAACTTGTCAATACAAACAGAGCACTCTAGTAATTTAGAATGTTTTTATCTATGTTTGTGCCATTTTCAGTTGGATATGCACTTTTAAAACTTGACATCTTTATAACATTTTTGGGTAATGTAGACACAATTATCTGCATCATCAGAAATGACGTCTCCATGCTACTTACCTCATTGGGGTCACAGTTAAACATGGCTTGTCCATTCTACAACGAAAAACAATTTTGGTCCTACCTTATTCAACAGACTTACACAAAATGATAAACCTTACAAATAATTAGAAAGTTTAGTGTTGTCTACCTTTACAATTTACTGCCAGTGTTTCCATGTGAGGTTTTGATTTTGTTTTGACAATGTTCAAACTATACCACTAAATACATTAAAAAAAAAAGGGGGGAAAACGTAAATGCATCTATAGTTATCTTTCATGGCATTTAATATCAATAACCCGTCCACAGGGAAAAATACGATAATTTCAGACCAAAGGAACGTTGTATAGGTCTTGTTAATCTGTTTGAAGTCATCCATCTGTCTACACACTGCATAACCGAAAACAAAATATCATAGCACTGGGCAGAGTCTGACTTTCAGTTGGTTGCAAACCACCTTTGTCCTTTTACAACCTATACGAGTTCATGGTCAACTGGAAATAGCTGTTGATAGGAAAACTGTTTATTCAGGCTCATCATATTGAGCTGATAGTGTGCTGAAGCTTAGGAGTATACATACACCAGTAAGCTAACCTAATTCCATCTTTTACCAACAGGTCAGAAATGATGAACTCCTACATCCAATTCACATGCAAATTCCCTTCTACTTAACAATCCTAGAAATGAAATCTATAGCGCAACATTTTTTTTCCATTTTGACTGCACTGTTTATGTGATGGTGAGCAACAAAGAGACACTGACCTGGCTTCAGCTGATGTAATATCACATGGAAATCGAGGAAGACTAAAAATAATGAAACAGCTCTTCTGTTCTTTAATTCTTAGATGAAGACATCTTTTCACTGGTGCTGTTCTGTCACATCAGCTGCTAGTATGTATGGAGATAAAGCAGTTCTCAATATATGCATTATTTTACTCATGATGCTACCAATGCTTTCAACACTCTAGATAAATTTAACGCTGTTACTGTCTTCTTCCGCACACTGTTAGACTCTTCAATACTGCCATGCTTTTATTTTGCAAAAAACAAATTTTACTCTAATATTTCTTTTTCAACAATATCAGTTTTCTGGGGAGCATAAAATGTGTTATAACATGGCCATGGTAAAAATTTTGTTAAAAGAAATATCCAAAATTGCTAAAATGACGTTATGTAAACCATGTAATAATTATACAGCTCAAAATAGCAAAAATGTGTATGGCTACAGTGCCTTTTAAAATGGAACTGATTGGATGTAACGCATTAAGTACGGTCATCATTCCTTGTGCTTGCCAACAGAGAGAAAGCAGAGACCATGAGAAGGAGCAGCAGACTGGAATCAAATACATTACTGTTCATACTGTTTACACCTCATCACCACAGGCAAAGCCTGGTCACAAACCAAATAATCAATACAATGCACACAAAACCATCTTCCTTAGCAACCCATGCGCTGGCTTCACAAGCTAAGCAATCATCTTTTCACGTACCATTCAACTGCTATAAGCCTCTCAACACTCATGTCCCATTGTCACTATCTACATGCGTCGCTTTCACACAGTGCAGGTCATTTATATCGTAATATCACAGCCACCCGCTGCTTGCTTTTTTTTTTTTTAAAGACACATTGTATGTACACAGCTGAAGAGGGGTGGAGAGTGGGGCAGAACACAGAAAAGGAGTGCAAACTAGATTTACAAAAAGACATACCGTATCTACTAACTCAGAAAAAAAGAACCTGAAATGTGACAACAGTGAAATGTTGGCAAAGAAGCAGAAGGAGATTCTTTCAAGCTGAAGGAAACACAAATTCTTCAACGTAACAGACAGTTTCATTTGCAGAAAGACACTGAAAATATTTTTGGACAGAAAATCCCTGATAAAGAGAAACTAAAATGTTTGGGGAAGTCAGCCACACCAGTCATCACACTTGTTGTGAGACGTGCTTTTAGCATGCACAAACTCAAAGGGCAAATGAGAACACTTTCTGCTGGCTAAAAAGACAGATAGGGAATTATTGGCTCATATGAGACAGAGAGGGGAAAAAAAAACCCATTGTAAGAGGTAATTGTTTTTATTCTGTGATTTCGTTACAGCTTTCTCTCATTGAAAAACAAAATTCTTGTTGCACTTCTTAGTATGATAGGCAGAAGAACTTGAATGATGAAAAACAAAACCCAAAAACCCCTACACAAACTTGCATCATGGCATGAATCCTATTTAGAAGAACTTAAGATGAATCAAGATCTATATCAACTACACCATAGCAAAGTTTTAGAGAAATATAATTTTAGCAATTTAATATAATACTGGGCATAAAAATTTGTGCACAAAAAGCTTACTTAATTCTTTCTCAAACATATAGACAGAAAATCAACACAGATTTAACTTCAGAAAAAAAGTTTTAAAAAGACAAAAACACACCTGAAATATGGATTTTCAGTGGAAAGTGTCAATACTGCAAACACAAGCATTAAAAATTCAAATAATCATTAATACAATCTTTATGACACAGCAGCATATCAACATATGACACAAAATAAAAATGAAAATTTGTAACCTTGCTTCAACAATAAGCTTGACGCTTTTGTAAGTATTGTGATGAATGGACGAGGTTCATCTTAGAATTACAAATAAATGACTTTTACTTTTTTTTTGTCTACAGCTAAATCAAACCAAAAAGGACAGTGATCTTCTCAAAAATAAAGAACCACTTTTAAGATTATGAACACATTTCTGTTATATTTGACTTCCCCCTTTTCCATGTGATTAAATCCATTTTCTGTTGATGCATTTCCAAATGGACAAAAGATTTTGGCACTTCTTTGAAATAATAGACTGCTGTGAGATAATTACCACACAGGGCCTTTTACACCAGAAAACACATCGGAAAGGAAACTGGATACCCCTACAAACAAATTCTTCTTCAAAAGCAACACAAAATCCCTCCCATCCTAAACCTGTGTGTTATATATTCATGGTACTGCTTCTTCTTCCCTGATGCAAAGAAAAGTGATAGTAAATTTAACCGAAAAGTACTGAAGGAGCAGAAAGTTGACAATGGCCAACATACGAAGCACAAAGACACATCTGTATTTAGAATAATGTCTTGCAGTATCATAGAATCGGTCAAATAAAGTGAGATAATTTTTGCTATTTTTGAAGATTCTGTTGGAGAGGAATGAATAAATATCTTGCCAAGTATCTGCTACATGCCGTCACACTAGAGTTCAGCTCCATGCTGATGGAGTGTGGTTGTTTTCCACTCAACCGATCAGCGGTTTTGCCATCAACCATATATGAATCAAAAGAGCAGACTTATCCCAAGGGTCCTTCCTGCTTGTGCAAGGTGTTATAATTCACTTAGTTGGTCAACCAGTTTGTCACATAGTTCCTTCTTTTTACCCATGAGCATCACAACCAAACAAGGTGTAGCACAAACACCAGATAAAATTTATTTGCTACAAAATCTATTTGGGGAAATTGAATCCTACATACAGATAAAATCACCAGAGATCTGACATACCCTCAACAAATTTTTCAGTTTGAAACTGTTTCTCTTCATGATTCAATATGTGAATTTTGGAAAATAAACTAGAATTTCGGTTTTGTCTCATGTTGTCTATTTTTCTTATTCATCAAGTGTTGCAGTAATTAATACACTTTAAATAAAGTGTCTGGACAGACAGCTACTACATGCCATAATGGAAAAAGAATGTCAAAGTGAGAAGAAAACAAGCGCTGTTTTCTAAATGGGTTCATGGAATATCATCACTTGTAAACGTGTTTGTCAAACAGGTTATTAAAAAAAGTGCTCAAAAGACCAACCTATAACCTAACTAGACACTACATTGATATTTTACCTCTCCTAGGTCCCCATCAGAACAGAAGATGTGTGTGCTGAAGCTTAGAACAGAATACAAACAGGACACAATGCTATCAATACACTGGAATGAAGTTTGGTACATTCTGTGTCACTGTGACTGTGGGATGTGATGCTGATTACAAGTCGTGTTTTAAGATGAACGTTTGTGAGACAGCTGCCTTGAGTGTAGAGGCCTAGTCCTATTTTTTCTGTGATCACAACAACAATGCTCATGTAGATAATACCTGCGTACACAAATCAAAAGAATATAATACAAAAACTCTTTTTAAAAAAAGCAGATATAGCAACTATGTGCGTCACACTGTGAAAGGTCTAAAAACTACACAAGCAATACCTCAACATGCCAAAAACAAACTGTCAATATGGTATGAAAATGTATCATCATTTGAGAGTTTCCATTAATGCTGCTGAGGAGACCTGTTGGCAAACATATGTACAGACTTTTGTGTGACGATTGCAATTTTGTTTACAGCTTATTAATAGACTGTTTCAGTGATTAGTTTGATTGTGCTAAAAGCAAACATCTATAGACAGTAAACGCAATCATAAGCAACAAAAAGTATAAAACTTTTAAAAGAAGAGAAAAAACCAAAACAACAGGCGATGAGATATAATCAGGACTGGAAATATAACAAAAACCAAAAACCAACAACAGAAATCTAACCTAACATGAAACAAAGTTATATGAGGGATGGGGAGGGAACATGTTTCATTTCCCTGCAGGGAACAGTTTACATACAAACAGTTTTCCACATTTCAGCATCCAGTTCACATCACAATCATCTTCAGACAAATACCTTGATGACTGACACAAGTTCAACAATGACTGCAACCCAAAGTCACAACACTGGAGATCTTCTGGCAAAGTCAGCATAAAGAATACATCATACATGTTAATATCGCCACCTTGATGGGCAATGCTTGGTTCTCTACAACCTGGTGCCATGTCCATTGCTTTCCATGGATGAAAAGAGCCGAGGAGGGAAAGGGAAGATGAAGAGATGAATTATGCGTCACAAAAAAGCAATCGACAACTGTGCGTCATTTCACAAACATGCGTAACTAGACCACACTTGTATACTTTACCATGAAAACAGATCATGACATGTTTTTTTCAAGCAAACTTCATACTTAGCATTTATGAGAAACATTGGGGAGTGCAATGTTTTGTGAGTGCATATATATTATACACATTCACTATCTAAAGATATATTATCCTTTTTTTTCTTCTCTTAATGTTCTTCCATTTAAGGTGAGGAGGGGGGTTGGGAGACACTTCTTTCTGAACTCAATAACTTTTCCATTTAGTATGCCTTGTGTTTTTCTCAATCTAATCTTTTACTTCCTTTCAGTATATCTTCCTGCCTTGGGTTAAATACTGCAATCAATCACTTGAGCATTGTCCCAGAATTTTGTCTACATTGAAGTACTTTTTAGTTTGGAAGTAAAGCTTGGGAGTCTATCTTACACAATGGCTAAAAATTTCAGATTCTTGCATATGGACTTTTAAACATGTGACTTTCATCTCATCTGCTTGGAGCTATGTATCTTCTGGAATCAGTCCAATCTTTGGATAGGGTCTTCTGCTAAAATGACAAAATAGACTTTTGTTTACCTGCTTGTTTATAAGAGTTAAAACTAAGGAACTAACAATGACATGGGCATACTTTTTTCAACGAAAAAAAAGTTTTATTCTCCAGTATCACTTTGCACTTATGCCTTTTATGTCTTGGTGCCATCCTCTACTTTGTGTTACCTACAAAAGTGACCTTTACCTAATCTTTCACTGGTCCCTCAGCTAAACTTCTGAAGAAAGAACTGAAATCCCCATTGTAACAGGACATGGAAAAATAATGGACCAAAAGACACATCACGAGGGACACACAGCAAGATGAGGGGGTGAGAGGGAAGGGTTGGAGGGAGATTGGACTTGGCAAAGACAGATGAGCAAGGACAGTGGCCCACATAGGGAGGGGACAATGCCCGCACAAAGCAGACACCAACACAGCCAAGGCAGCAGGTTTGGTAAGGCCCAGGTTAATGGCACATGGACTCTGCGCACACATACACACCACAATGCAAGCCACTAGCAGAAGGGAATATGACACACACACACAACCCTAACACACCCTGGGGTTGCAACACTGCCAGGTGGCACACAGATGGGTTGTGGGTGACATTGGACGCACACGGCGTCTGGCTACAGCATGCTTTCCACAAGAGTGCAGACAGCGAGCGGTCCAACAAGTGGGCAGGTCGTCCCAGCAGCGGTCCCCTGTGTGGAATTTACAAACTAGCTGGAGCTGGATTTGGACGATTCTAGCATCTGCTTCAGCAAGCTCTCCACTGCAACATGCAACACAACACGGCCACAGTTAGCTCACCATCTTTCACTACTCTTTATACCCTTCACTACTTCCGCAACTTAACAACCTAACCCCTTCTTCCCATACAATGTCTATGTAACATTCTGTTTGCAGTTTAAAGGGAAAATATTGCCACTTGTTTTCCTGTTCAAAGGCAAAAACCCCCCACCACCAATGCTAAAACTCAAATGTGCAATCTGTGATTCTTAACCAGCGCAAGTCATCTTAAAATGCTTGTATCAATTAACATTGTCAAATGAAGCTGAATAAACAAATTAAATATTTCTCAGAGAGCTCATTGGGGGGGGGGG
>JAUZNI010445097.1:0-10673 GCA_034780235.1 Concholepas concholepas | reverse complement strand
AGAGAGAGAGAGAGAGAGAGAGAGAGAGAGAGAGACAGACAGACAGACAGACAGACAGACAGACAGATAGATAGATACTAAAAGGCATAGAAGATCGGCAAACATTACTTTATACCTTCATAGAGACAGAATGAAATAGTTTCTTAGACATGAGTATGAGTGAGGGCAGTAGAAAGGTGAAGGGTAGAGAGAAAAAAGCAAAAAAAAGGAAGCAGATATGAAGACAGAGCCTGAAAACTGATAGATCCAACAAAAAACACAGGTGAACAAGAGACATGCAGACTGAGAGGGAATCCTAACTAAAGATATTCTCTTTACTGCTTTTGGCCAACTAAAGATGTTTGTTTTCTTCTACCAAATAGAAATATTTTTTCTTCTTATTTTGTAAGAGATGTTTAAAACAAATTAAAATGTATCGTCACTGCACATACGTTTTTCTTTTCAAAAACCTGATGCATCTCATTATCAGCAACATACTTTTCCAACAAGCGACATCATCACAGTTTTGCTGGAACTCTCTATGTGAGGCAGAGACCTGTTTATCTCATATTTCGCTTGTACAACCAACTCATGGCAACTTTCTATTCTCTGCTCTAGCACTCTTTTAGATAGAAGCACCAGCAATTTCATGGGTGCAACAACTGCACACATCTGAAAGAGCAAGGGTCAAAATCAGTTCTGATTGAACAGGTAGGCAGTGCAGGAAAGTAGAAACGAACATCTGCCAAGCAGTCAGAATGCACAGATGCATTGTTCTAATTTTCTATCACAAAGAAAAAATGAAAAAGAACCAAGATGTGAGAGTGGGAAAACTACGAATGCACAATCAATATGTGATATTTATTACAGAGACCAATTCAACATAATAACTGAAAAGGATGATATTGTAAACCTTTTTCCCTTCCTTCCTCAAATCTCTCCTTCACAGGTCAGACTGGGCTAAGTGGTCATATATATGTAAATGGTCAAATTGGTGATAAATCTGTGCGCTCCATAAAACGAATGTGGGTCTGTGACCCAGCACTGCTCTATAACAAAGCAGGATGAAAGATGAGAAAGAACGAGTGAGAGGGGAAAAAGAATGAGCAGAAAAGGAAGAAGAGGAGAAAGAGGGGAAGAAAGATGAAAAGGAATTGAAGAAAGAAAAGAAGGGAAGAGGAAGAATAAGCGGGAAGATTGATGTGGCTGAGAAAGAGAGCTGGTGAGAAGAAAGAGACTTACAAATATCATCAAGCAGAAGAAAAAGGTAAAGAAAAAAGTGGAAAGAGAAGTAGAAAAAGAAGAAGGAAAAGAACAAGAAGAAAAAGGAGGAGGGGGGAGGAGGGGGAGGTAAAGCCCGATATGGCATGTATTTGCTGAATCCAGTCCCTCAATTTTATTTCTTTCCACATGTAAGTTTTAGAGTACTGGTAAAGAGATTCCCCTTGATGCGTAGGTATTGGGTAAGATTGTAAAGCCATAGCCCCAGAAAAAAAGAAGAAAAAAAAGAAGAAAGATGGATGAAAGAACTGTACCCATTATTAGAAATGTTATGGACAGCAAATGAAATCCCATCCCTGACTGCTAGTAACATTAAAAGAAGGTTGATAACAGAATGAAGTAGATGAGTTCTACCTGCAGGTCCTTGATCTGACGAAGAAAACAACACTTCACTGCATTACATTCAAACACCAACACCACATACTGGTCACACATTCAAACCATTAAAGTAAAGTAGGCCATCTACTGTTACAATATGAAACAGTGACAGCTTTGGAATGATTAAGTTTTCACAAAGTAGAAATGCTGAACCAGGTATGAAAAAGCCAAGGGAAGGAGAGAATGGGGTGGAGTATCATTGCAACAGTGACTGATTTTCATCCATATTAAACAATATTCCAGACCATAACCCTCTAAAAATACACAATTACATCTACGTGCAGAGATGTGAATGTGTCCACTGATACCTAACATTTGCCAAATAGTAATAATTAAAAAAGCACGTTGTGTGTGTGTACGTGTGTGTGTGTGTGTGTGTGTGTGTTGTGGCAAAAAAAAAAAAAAAAGAAAGTGCAAAAGGGAAAGAATTCTTATGGAAAAAACAGATAGTGACACAAAGTGAAGAGATAAAGAGAAAAATTAAAAGAGATTAAAACAAACAAACTACAAACTAAGGGAACCTATAAACCTGTGCTGATACATTCCTGACAACACCCTAAAGCTTTGACAACAATTCCCTCAAACCAAGACACAAAAGCATGGGCTTTGTTCATCTATCAGATACACAAACCATTTTTCCCCCCAGTAATGACACATCTGTACATAGGTATTCCCTCTCTATGTACACCCCTTCATTCACAAAACAATGCACATTCATGCAAGTGCTATTAAACTCAGGCAGAAAAAAATGTATATAAATATACATATACACAGCCCACCAAATTCAGTCCTCCATGGGGAAAAAGCTCATGAAATGATGAAGATCAAATTTGGTCACTATATTACATGTAGATGCTTTATAGTCAGGCTGTTAATGGATGCAGAGAATGCTTATTGTCAGGTGCCGCTATAGAGAGAAGGCCTAGTAGACTGGATGCAACGTCTACAAGAGAGAGCAGAAGCAGAGTCAGTCAGGCAATTACCAACCCTTCAACTTTTCCAAGTCGGTAAGTTTTCCCCCTATGTGACAGAGGCACGATTGGACATCATCAAACTTTGTCATGGTGAAGGGGTGTAGTGATGTGACCGGAGGTATGTTTGGACATTAGACTTTGTGATAATGAGAGGATGGAGTGATTTTATGCAGCACATATCTAAATGAGTGAGTGAGTGAGTGAGTGAGTGAGTGAGTGAGTGAGTGAGTGAGTGAGTGAGTGTGTGTGTGTGAGTGTGAGTGTGTGTGGTGTGGTGTTGTGTTGTGATATGTTATGTTGCATTACTGTGGTATGCGTGTAAGTTTGTGTGTGTGTATGCTTACCCGCATGCCAGCATAATAAGTGTAAGTATGTGTCCACATGCAAGGAAGTGCTTACATTGATGTGTGTGGGTTCATTTAAAAAATAGATAGAATTAAAAAATTTTAATTTAATTTGATGAGTACTGTGTGTATCTAGTGATAAAAAAAAAAATCACCAGCAAAAAAACAAAGACCCCCCCAAAAAAAGTCAAACAACAGAAATCAATAGCAATAAGCTGATAATATAATGCACCATCAACTGATGGGCAGACAACACACATCCATCACAAATGCTGTGAAGATAATGTAATACTATTTCAGAGACAAACAGCATAGTTTGAGACCAACTGATGGGCAAATGACTAAATCAACACTAAATGATGAATACACACATACATGCCTAACAATTGGCAGACAATACAAAACCAATTCCAAATAATGGACACACAAATGAATCGACAACGAATGATAGGCAGACAAATAAACCAGTACCAAATAATTGGCAAATAAGTCAGTACCAAATAATTGGCAAATAAGTCAGTACCAAATAATTGCCAGACAATATCATTCAGAGCCAAATAATGGGCATAAAAACAAATCAGTGAAAAAAATAAAGGGCAGACAATATACATCGCTACCACACAATGGACAGACAACATAACACCAAGTGAGCAGACAAGATACATCAATATAAAAAAATGGGTAGATATGGAATATATTTCTTTGACCTGCATAGTTATTTTGAAAACATATTCTAATCTCAAAAAGGACATGACCAATCCATCATCAAAACCTGTTCTATCTGAAAGGTGATTTGCCATTTCTCGAAAGCTGCTTCCTCTCTGTTTCAGAGAAGCAGCTCAACACCTGATGTATTGAAATTTGCAGATCAATTTCTGTCTGAATGTATCACATGGCAGTATGTCCTGTTGAATACCCCAAGAAAACAGCAAGGGTATCTCATGATTGGAGTACTGACTGGGCACCTATGGGTTAAGTGACACCTCTATAGGATCAGCAAGATGAAAATGATTCCAACCTGCTCTCCTTCTCTACCTGACCTTTTTCTGTGCCTGAGCTGTGTGTCGTATGTTACAGCTGGTGAAGTGGGGGACTATATTTCAGTCTTTGGATGCATGAATTGTCACCCATCCATTCATTACATGACAATGTTAAGTCATGTTGAACCTTGGCTCTGTGGACCAAGTACTCTTACCGTGATGGTATTCATTTCAATTTGTCATTATGCGGCATATAATCTGAACATTATGAATAGATTCAATTTTGTTTTGTTTTTACAAGTAAGGTGGTGCAGCCTGTTTGGCAGTGTGCCAAACAACCTGGAAAATATATCACATTGAGTAAAATAAAGTCCACACATTTGATATTAACAAACGAGAAACATTAGGTGATATACCTGTCACGACAAATAACAAGCACATCAACTCTACTTATACTGCTGTAAAAATCGTCCAACAGATTGTGAAGCTCATAAATCTATCAAATATCAACAAACAAAGAGAATATGTGGTGACAATACTTGGCATGACATTTCTCTGCGCAAAATTTTGGCTGTTTTACAAAGGAAGAGTGCAACATCACCATTTTTTTTCTTATTCCCCTTAACATGGACATTTGTTTATCACTATGAGTCGGCTTTTACAGCAAAACTTTGCCCAGGTAAAACAGCATAAACCTATCAGATGTAACAGGTGGGGACATAAGCATGGGTGCAGTACAGTACAGTACCTGTCATGACAGAGGCCTGGTTCATGGCCCCCTGTGCAACAGCCTTCAGAAGACCCGCCACACGCATCACGCTGTGACAGCAGTCCATCAACAACTCCTGAATCTGGTCAACAATGACAAAACCCACACATCAATGACTGGATCTGTTCAACACAACACACTGTTATATAACTCCAATAATATTAACTCCTGGATCTGGTCAACAATGACAAAACACACATCAATGACTGGATCCGTTCAACACAACATGCACATCACAGTGCGATATCATTCTGATAATATTAACTCCTGAATCTGTTCAACAATGATAAAACAAACACATCAACGATTAGATCCGTTCAACACAACATGCACATCACACTGTGATATCATTCCAATCATAACTCCTGGATCTACTTCAGTTGTTTTTTGTTTTTTTAACAGAAGACAACACTCAATACTTGGGTAATACATGAGATGTGGATGTTCTCCTCCCCTCTACTGAACCTTTGTGATATGTGGCAAGATGAATTACAATGTAAAGTGACTTTTCAGCATAGTGGAGTGGTGTCACAATGTAAAATTTGATGAATCGTATCACATCTTACTTCCTTAGCTAAATGGCAAAATTCGCAAATATGGAAGATTGTGTCATGACTTACATAACTGACAGAGAGGCATGATGTAATGTGCAGTGTGATGAATTGCATTATATGCTATCTTTTAAGCAAAATGGACGGGTGACATAACATGCAATCGTGATGAATTGTGTCTTTGCAGTGTAAGTTACCTCTTTGGAAAAGTGGAGCGGTGTTGCAATAGCTGATCCCTCTTGTGGTAGGCGACGCTTGATCTGACAAGGAAAAAACCCAACATATAAAGCTATACAACTGAAAATATCCAATTATAATCAAAAGCAACAAAAAAGAAGAATGTAAGCAGAGTATTTCTATTTCACATGGTCATACAGATACATTTTGGATAGTTTTGTTAGCATAGTTTAAAAATACAACCCCCCTCCCCCCCCCAAAGAAAGCCAAACCAACCAACTGCCACATATACTCTATGAATTACAGTATTCTTTTGAAAATAAGTGGTATGTAACAACACTTACCTTTCTGGCACACAGGCGAGTGTCGTTGTTGCAGGTTTCCAAATCTCTCAACAGGATGGAGAACTCACTCTGCTCCTGGCCTGGCTGTTTAACACACATAACCACCGCCACAATATCAGTCATGCACAAAGCATACTGTAAACTGAAAGAAATAGAACTATAAGATTTAATATAAATGTGGAAGGGAGTGGGGGGAGGATAGCCTAAAGGTTAGAGCATTGAGCTTGTGATCTGATGCCCTGGGTTTGAGCCACCTGTTCAAGGGGATTTCTCCCCTGAAGTTAACATTTGTGTGACTCCACTCCCCCAAAAGTCCTCAGGATGAGAGTATAAACTGAGGTCCAATGTGTGAACGCATACAAAACCTCGCACACATGTTAAAACCCATTCCACCTTTCAGAAGAGTAGGCCTTACGTGCCAGGAGGAATGGATGTCAAAATCTTTACAAATGCATGCATACTGGTGTCCTGTTTGGACAGCATCCCTGAAGTCGAAATGTGGCTACCTTAACGATGGGCAAAAATAGTCTCGTACACAAAATCTCACCACTGGTGAACCCTGGAGCTCTAGCCAAGGAATAAAATAAAATGCTCCGGCAGGTGAAGGTTAAATACTAATTACTGCTGACCATGGGAAAGCAGCTTACCAGCAGCAGTATCTTCAGCCTAGCAATGTCCGTGTTGATGCAGTCACAGGCACTCAGCACACTTCTCACGCCATCACACATCAGACTGGTGCAGTCCACACGCTCAATGGACAGATGAACTGCATACAGTTGCTGTAACACATATGTACATACAGAAATATACATATGTAATGTACACAGGCACAGGTGCGTGTGTGCGCGCACACACATTGTTGACACTATTGTCACTGTTCATGGCAAAGAGTGCCTAGTGTATATAGATATATGTATCAATGAGTGAATGTGGAAGAACAGGTGGAAAGATCATGTAAACTGATAAGTCTGTGTTTCTTTGCATTGTATCGCTTTTCTTTTTTTTCTTTTTAGTCATTCTAGCTCCAAATTTAAATATTTTTTTTTATTGATTAAGCTTTTTGGGTTCCTTTTATACCTTTGATGGACGGTTTGATAAAAAAAAAGAAAGAAGCAAATGCACTGCTTATTCAGTGTACCATCTGGGAGTAAAATTTGATTCTAACATGGACTTTCACACACACACACACACACACACACACACACACACACACACACATTTCATCGAAACACGATATAGTTATGTCAAACTTACACAAAATGTTTTATGTCAAAGTCACACAAAATGATCTCCTGTAAGATGCTTAACTGAAATCTATTTAAAGAATAAGTTTACAAGCACACCTTCTTGACATCTGAAGATTCTGTTAACAAGCTATTGCATATTACAAACCGAATCTTGCTTAAAACTTTGCACAACATCAGGTTAAAGAGAAAGATCTGAAAATGAGTTCACTTGACTATATATCTGCAAATGGCCACAGAATCCTGATTAGTACTAAAACTATGCACTCATGTAGCCCAGAGAGATAAAGAGAGGGAGGGAGGGAGGGAGGGAGAGAGGGAGGGGAGCGGGGGAGAGAGAGAGAGAGAGAGAGAGAGAGAGAGCGAGAGAGAGAGAGAGAGAGAGAGAGAGAGAGGGACTGAGACAGACTTTAACTGAAGAACACAATGCCTCTAATAATCAAGTCATTTCATTTCAAGTGTAGTAACAGTAGTGTAGTACATAAAGGAAGACCAGTTTTTATCTTGTGTATACAAACGCAGGCTCTGATCATACCTGGAAGAAACCAATGGACTTCTCCAAAAGGTCCAAAGAAATGGTTTCGTCCAACTGAAAGCAGAAGAAAAATACCCCTCTGTGAACAACCAACAATTATAAATCTGGGTACACAATGCAAAGAATAAGTAAGGTTGACTAAGGCTCATGAAACATTATACACATGTACAGAGACATAATATTATGTCTACAAGAATTTGATAAACACACACTTCTTCTTCTCAAAGAATCAATATATGCTTGTAAAATCAGAAATCTCAAATATATATATATATATATATATTGATTGATTGACAATTACATATTCCTCTAATATCAATTTAAGAGGAAAATGAAGAAAAATCATACGCCTGTTCACATGCACATTCCCCATGGTTGGGTAAGACTGCACAACATTCTTTGGCCTGTTTTCAGATGCCGAGGGACGGGTGACCTAGCAGTATATGTCACCATGGTTATGGACCTACAAAGAATATCATCCCAGTCCTTTTTCAGCACTGAGTACAGTCATAGGGTCCACCATGATCCAAAAGGCTTAACCAACGTCAAGTCTTTGGCCTACAATCTCACACCACAAACTGCTTACCTGGTCCTTCCTAAGCATGTCGATGTAGTGATCCAGACTTTTCTCATGGGCACTCATCTCGGGCAACAATGTTCCCACCTTGACAAACAGGTCCTCTCCACAGTTGTTCAATGCACTGTTGGTGTAAAAAAAAGAAAAGAAAAAAATTATTGCTTTAAATTATATGTTGGTGGAAAAATAGACTGTTTGCACTTTTTTTTTCATGTCAAGGATTTCTTTTTTGAAAGTTGTTTTTTTCACTTTTTTTTCATGTCAAGGATTTGTTTTTTGAAAGTTTTTGTTGCCTCTTTGTTTTGTAAAGAAGTGTGTGTGTGTGTGCGTGCGTGTGTGTGCATGCATGCATGTGTGTGCGTGTGAGTGTGCGTGCGTACTTGCTGCCATGTTGAGACTACATAAAGCAGCCAACAGACATACAATAAAGCATTGGTATGTACGATATATATATATACAAGAAATCGTCTCTGACCTCTCATACTGGTGCATGGTGGTGTTGAGGGAGGCCAGTTGCAGCACCAGGTGGTTGGCAAAGCTGCACTGCTCTGCCTTCGACCCCTTCAGCACGTGCTCTCTCTCCAGCTTCTCCACCACCTCAAACTGCCCACAAGAAGGAGGGTGGCAGGAGGGTTAAGACGTTCGCTTGCCAACAAGTAAAACTGTGAGGCTCTGGGTTTGATTCCCAGCCTCGCCCTTTCTTCCCAGTTTGACCCAAAAAATCGAACTGAAAGTCAAAAGTCCTCTGGATGAGACTATAAATCAAGGCACCGTGTGCAAATGTACACAGAACATCTTGCCCACATGTTAAAAACCCGTTCCGCCTTCTGGAAGAGTAGGCCATTGTGTGCAGGTAGGAACGGATGACAGAAAACCCCCCAGCTGCACACAGGTGTGTTTAGACACCATCCCCAAAGTCAGAATGCGGCTACCTAAATGGTGGGGAAAACCCCCCCACCAGTTGCATACACATAAATCTCACCGTTGGTGAACCTCAGAGCTCTAGCCATGAACACCCCCCCCCCCCCCAAAATAAAACCTGCCCACACAGCCACCCGTCACAGTCATCCTCCAATCTGCTTACAACTAAGGTTATGACAAAGACAATCTTAAGTGGCAACCTTAGTTTATACATTGAAGCCCTTTGCGTAGGTCATCTAGTGTAATTTGATATTCAATAGTGTGTTCATATGCGTGGGTATGTGCATGTGTGTTTGAATGTGTGTGTGTGTTTGAATGTGTGTGTGTGTGTGTGTGTGTACATGTGTGCGTGTGTGTGTGTTAGTGTGTCGTTTATTGTTATGCAAGTCAGTTCTCTTTGCTGTCAATATATTCATTACCACCACTGTTACATGTACACAATACTTTGTCACTGTCACTGATAGTTGTCTGTGTTGCATGGATCATCTAGATAATATTATTTATCATCAGGCATAAGCCTCTAACCCTCAGATCATCGCATTGGTACTAAAAGCTAGAATAGAAGTGTCCTGAAAAGAACTATGTGGACTGCAAATTTCTTTTTTTTATTTTTTAGTTACTTTAGCAATGTTAGTAATGTGTCTGAAAAACTTCAGTGAGGATTTTTGAGACAACATGTGCAATGTCTGAGTGGACAAAGCAAGGGGTTTCTAATCCTAACTGTCCTGAAGTTGCAGATTACAGGACTGACTCTCAGTGAACTAAAGATGGGGAATTTTAAGGTCTCCCATGTCCACATACTGCAGACCTGCCAAAGCCACACTCCCTGTCATGTACACAGGCATGCAAATATGAGGTCTACATTCTAAAGATCCTGTAATTCATGTCAGTGTCCAGTAGCTTGTGGAAATACAAAAATATCTAGCATGCACAAGGTGGTTTTCTTAGTAAATGTAGCATAGCACATACAGAATATTCTGCACACAGTCAAAGGTTCTTCAGAAGACAACAAAAACCCTGACACTGACTGACAGGACAACAAACATAGATAAGAGATGGAATGAATGAATCAATAAACGAATGACTGAACAAATAAAAGAGTATGTGGACAAACCTTTTCTTTGGCCTGTGAAGCCAGGAGGTCTGCCTTGTTGATGACTCGAGGCACCATCAGCAGCACCGACAGAGCATCATGGTCACCTGTCAGCAGCAAAGGCAGCCATCACATTCACACATTGCCTTGTATTATACTGTATTCTATCATGTTATATAGTACTGTATTCTATCATTTTATGTTGCATTGGATTGTTTTGTACTGTATGCCACTTACAGTTAAGGAAGATGCTGCTCTCACTGGGGCTAGTGTGTTGCCACTAGAGCTGCATCACCCTTTTTTTTGTTTTTAAATTCTTCTGTACCACCTACATATGTATCTCAGAGAAAAGCAAACTGCAATGAATTAATATTCTAAAATTTATGTTTTTCACTGAAATACATCCTACATACATGTAACAATGGAAGCGTTCAGCAACAGATGCAATTCAAAGTAAAGAATCAGTTCACCCAAAGTTAAGAAAATCATGAAACTAGAAGCAGATTTATAACTAACAATAAGAAAA
>JAUZNI010443985.1:0-23179 GCA_034780235.1 Concholepas concholepas | reverse complement strand
ATTTTTTTAATAAAAAAAACTTTCCACAAAATAAGTTTCTGTAGCATAAAACTGTTATAAAGCTAGTAGTACTATATAGAGAAGGAAAAGAAGACAAAGAGGATGCAGGAGAAGCTCATCAATGTAATACCACTACTGTAAAAACTGGAGAGAAAAAAAAAAAGGCACTGGGGATGAACAAAGTGAATGAGGGGGTTTAACACAATAAAACCGTCTTTCAACTAAAATAAAACAGTGGGTCTTTGTGAAAAAAAAAGTCTGACTCTGGTTCTTTCACCTTTACTGTCTCAACTATTTCTGCCTTGCTACCTCAGAAATCTTCATCCTTTGTTTTCATCATAAACTTTGCCAAAAAACTGTCAAGTAAAAATTCTCAAGTGATCAATAAAAGCTCCCATAATGCAGACTTATGACATGCTCATGCAAAAATGGAATCTTGATACAAAGAAAATCAACTGGAGGTTTACTTGACTCTGCCAATTTCAATAGAAAAATACTTTTCTGCAGCCCTGCGGTCATTTCCATCACCCAGCTATCATTAGTATCATCTCCATTTCTGAGTATTTACTATTTTCAAGCAAACTGATCCAGGAAATAAAACCAAAAGAATCATCCCAATTTGGACTTATGAGGAAATGTTTGTTTTAATACTTATAAATTCATGTTATGTTCATTATGTATGTTTTGTTGATAAGGGACAAACTTAAAATTTCATAACACTGACAGACACTTTGCTTCACTTAATGTCTTCAATGAGGGAGATGCTGACAGAACCGATACCAAGTGACAGCACTGTTGTATCCTTGGGGTCATGTCAAAATCCTGACTGGCTGGCTGTGTCACTGCACAGAATGCCCTGAAAATATGTCAGAGAAACTCTCCAAAACCAGGAAAGAGCACCTCTTGTGGCAAACAAAACAAAACCAAACCAAACCCCAAAACAATACCAAACATGTTTTGAGAGTGCTCACTGCAAGGAGCTAGCCAGATGCAGGTCTGATAAGACTCCCAAGGACAACATGGTATTATCAGTTGTTACCGAATCTATCAAGTATCTTCAATTAACCTCATGGAAGACCTAGAATAAAGAACATGTCAAACTCATACTACAAGTTACTCATAAAGAACAAAACAAATATGCTGTCCAAATTCCACAAAGGATGACTCAATTACTCAATAATTCCTGCTAGTTAAAAAGAAGTTAAAAAGATTCTTGATATATACATATTATATATATATATATATATATATACACACACACATATATATATGCATATGGTTGATATGCTTGTGAGATTGACCACAAGACTGATGGAAAGTATGTTCTGTTAAATCATATGCTGCTTTGTAGTTAAGAGAGTACTATGAATATACAAAAGTATATATAGAATATATATGGATATAAATATAGATAGGTAGACTGACGGATTGATAGACAGACTGATAGATATTGATAGATCGATCGATAGATATATAACAGATACAGAAAAAGAGCAGAATGCACAACTAAAACTCCACCAGAAATGAATAATGTCACACAATGGTGATGGCACATGCTCCAAACTAGAACCCCTATTGCACACAAGTTCCAAGCCATAAACTGCAGAATTAATACTGTTCATATTTTTGCAAAGCATCATAATATAAGAAAGCAGCTGAACTAGCTGGCAAATTAACTAGTGTATTATTCAAGAATCTATCTTGAGATCACTCAAATATGTGTTCAAACTTCCTTCCCTGCAGCATACTATACCACATTTATTTCGTATAATACAGTATCAGACTTATTTCTGCATGGAATAATCATGGCTTTACTAACAGTATAAAAAATCATATTTAATAATAAGCCAGAATAAATTATATTTGGCAATATGAATAAAAATAACTTTTACACAAGACCTACCACACACTGTCCAAAACATGAGGAGAAGGATAAGGGTTCCATTTTTGTTCATCTCAATCTCATTTTCCTTTGACCCATTACTCAGTCATGCATCTGATTCTGATTTCCTGCTTTCATAGTTTTTATCATTAAGAACAGAATTGTAATAATACAGAATCACTGATTCTGACAAAGGTTCGCCCACCCACTTCACCTTGATATAAGAACTGGGAAAGTGGATTCCCCCCCCCCCCCAAATTCTGTTTATGATATGATTCCATTTATATCAACTTCACTTTGAATAACTGGATCAAGTTCAGACACTTAAGTTGAAAACTACCCTGTCATCCACTAAAAATGAAAATATGCAAAACCAAGCTGAGCACATATGTTAATAAGCTTAACTCTGCAGCCCATGGAGGGGAAAACTAGACCATTACTGTACCACTACTTTTCTACGTGTGTAGCCAGAAAGCAACAGTCAGTGTCTTGCTTTGATTTGTTGTCAATTATCATATTCTAAAAGTCTGTTTAACTTCAAAGAACTTATTTTTTTGGTTAAAACGTTTAGTTACTCAATCAGCATTACAAATGTCACCCAAATATATCTGTTATCTTTCAGAACATACTCAGATTCTACTTTCCTTTTTAAAAATCTTTTTTTAATTTAGCAGCATTACAATAGCTTTGCATCATTACATGTGTCTTGGTTGGAGGCATATCAAAATAGGTAGATGATGTGCTCAACTAAAGGCCACCTGCATTCAAGTTTAATCTGTACTGAGATGATGATGAACTTAAAATGATATGCTTCCTGAACTGAAGATGAATGCAAAAAGACCAAATGCTCCAAAGTGCCCCACCACAAATTACCTACATCAAACTGGATCATGTCTGAATGAAGATGTAGACAAGTCACTTCAGTATTAGAATAAAGATGTTTAGATTGGGCCATCTACATCAAACTGACAATGAAAAGAAACTGGCACATGAAAATGGGTAATGTTAACCAGAAGACATTAAGCTGGATAGCTCAAGTTTTCAAATACTGATGAATTCCATTTGCAACATGGCAGCAGTATACCCAACCCAAAATAAACAATAACAGGACCACAAATGTGTTCAACAAAAAATGTGATGAACTTTAGCCTGGTTACCAGTGTGCCCTAGAAACGAACAGAAAATGGGACAATGATGCCTTTTATGATAGCTGGAACACAGAGTGGGCCATTGTTGTGTATGTGAAACTAAAGATGAACACAAAATGGGTCAATGGTGCCTTCCACAAAAATGAGCATGGAATGGGTAAACTTATTGTGCTTAACCAAAGATGAACATAAATGGGTCACTGGTGCATTCGATAACTGAAAGAAACATAAAATGAGCTGCTGGACATTCACTACAGGGAGCATCAAAAAGGTCACCAGAGGGTTAACTAAAGATGAACATAAAATGGGTCAAATGTTGTGTAGAATAGAGTAGTGTGCTCAGCTACGGATACGCTGGGTCATAAGTATATCCAACTGATGATCAGCTGAATCACTGATATGTTCAACTGATAAACCAATAACCATTGGGGGTAGCTGAAGACAAACAAAGGGGGGGTTGCTTGTGTTCTGATGAGAGCAATTTTACTTGCTTCATTGTAGTGTCCAACTAAATATGACTTTTACTTCAAACAGGTGACTGAACCTTTGAACTGAACATGAAATTTCATGACAACAAAACAAAGCAAATGACAACTGTGCTTGGGCAACAACTAGTGCTGATGAGGTCTACATAATTAATCATTACCTGAACACAGCAGATTGCATTTGAGAATCAACAAAATGATTAGAACCATACAACAGCATGCAAACATGCAGAAATAGTGGGAGAATGATTGATATGATGAGGGTGAACTTACTCCAAGACCAAACAACCATGATTCTAGCAATTCTTTAAAAAAAAAAAAAAATGAACATGAAACATTTCAGATCAAAACAAAACACAATCATGGTGGTTTGTCAAGTGTTCAAAACAACATGAGCACATGACATGATATGAGGTGTTAGTCAGCAGTAACAGAGCTGGCAATTCTGTTAGCATATGTAACTCAGATCAATAATACAGCAGAGTACAGAGTCCCGCGATGATCTTACGTGACTTTCTTTCTCTGTCAACTGCTCTCTCAGCTGATCTAGGCTGACATCAGAAGACTGTCTGCTGGGATAATCTGTAGCTGTCATCTGGCTGCCGTCAAGTGGTGACTGGGAATCGAAGGTCTCCTCCAAAAGCGGCAGTGTTTGTGAACTTTGTGTTGGTGTGGAAAACTGTGCACCAAGAGTTGGGGTTTGGACTGGTGTAAAGTATTCTGTAATGGATGTGCTGTTGTTGAATGTGTCGTGTGGTGTACTTTGTACAACTGCCTGTGTCTGTCTTGCTTGCAGCTCTGCTCTTGTGTCTTGGAGTTGCTGTGACAAATCATCTATTTCCTGCTTCCTCTTTTCCAGCTGTTTTGTCAAAGACATCACTTTTGCATCCTTTCTTTTGGCAGTTTTTCTTAGTTCTGCTATTTGTGTGCTCAGAGTCTCCACCTTGCTGCTGTCTGTGTCTGGTGAAAGGGCCGCCTCTTCTTGGGAAAGCTGCTGGACTTCAACTGGAATGCTCTGGGAAGCTGACAGCTCGGTCATTCTCAGCCTTTCTGCTGTCACATTCATCTCATGCTTAACTGCTTCAAGTTCTTGTTGTAAACCTGTGTTGTGCACCTGCAAGTCTGATCTAACGGAGCTGAGCACAGCTATTTCTTCTCTGAGCATTTGCACTTCCTTTTCAACGATGGCTACTCTTTCTTCAGACTTTTCCTGCAGTAAAGATGAATCTTTTGCTTGCTGCTCTGAAGCTGCAACTTGAGTTTCCAATAGTGTGACATTCCCTTCAAGTTTCTGTTTGTCAGTGTGTTCTTGCCTTAGATGCTCCTTTGAGTCTGCAAGTTCTTGTTCCAGGTTCTTCACCTTGCTTTCAAGCTCTTGTCTAACACAATGATGATGGTGGAGCTGCTCTGTGGAATCTGCAAGTTGCTGCTGTAACATCACAACATTTTCATTCAACTGTTGTTCGGTTTCTCTATATTGTCCAATCTGTTCAGTGGATTCAGTCAGCTGATGCTGCAGTGACTTGACAGTATCTGCTAAATGGAGATTGTGCTCCTGGTTGTGGGCATCAAGGTCTGTCAACTGTAGATGCGCTGCATTCAGCTGCTTTTCCAGGCTCTGCCTCACCTCAGTCTCCTGCCTATACTGGTCCAATAATGTTGCCAACTGCTGTTCCAGGCTGGAAATCTGATCCTGATCCTGCTGGTACTGAGTCTTCAGTTTCTCGACAGTAGCTGTCAATTCTTCTTTCCCCATTGTCACTGCAGACAGTTGATTCTGTACTTCCACCTGCTGGTCGGTGCTGCCTGCAAGCTGTTCTTTAAGTTTTGACTTTTCTTTGACAATGGCCGATAGATCAGCCTGTGCACTTTCTGCCAGTTCTGTCTTCACCCACAGCTCATTTTTCAAGTTGGAAAGCATCTGCTCCAGCTGCATGAAGTCTTCATTTCTTGATACTATGCTTTGTTCCAACATGGTGATTTGCTCCTCAAGAAGGAAAATTCTCTCCTCCTTGCTATTTGACTCTTGGGACAAAGATAGGCACTGTGACTGGTAAAGTGCACTTTCTTCTCTCGTCCTGGCTTCCAGTTCCTGCAGTGAGCTGACAGTATGGTGAAGGGATTCCTTCTCATTCTGAAGACTGTCCACTTGTGACTGCAGATGGGTCACAGTTTCTGCCAATGATGAATATCTGTCCTCATTTGAGGCTTCAGCTGAGTCTTTTTCTCGCAAAAGCTTTAAAAGCTTCTCTGCTCTGGTCTGCTGATAATCCACATCCTTCTCCAAGGCAGAAGCCTGTTTTTCTGCCAATTCTTTTTCATGGACTGCTTTCCTGACAGCTTCTTCAAGAGCGGCAAGGCTGTCTGACATCTGTGTCCTTTCTTGTTCTGCTGCAGACTTTTGAGAAATAAGCGCACTGTTTTCTTGGCGAATTTCTGCTGCATGTTCTTCCAGTTGCTGGCACTGGTCTGTGAGGTCTTTGTGGATACTCTGGTAATAGTTATCTGCCTCTGCAAGATCCCGACGAACCTCATCTAGACGGCTTTCCAGTAGTTCTTTTTCCCTTTCGGACTGCTCCAGTTTTGAAGTTAACACTGCTACCTGTTCTGATGTGACCTTTAGTTCTGCCTGCAGCTTTTCAAACCTTGACTCCAGATTGTGCCTATCTTCTTCCTGTTGGAGATCTGAAGATGTATGCTCCTCCTGTACATGTTCTTCCACTGCACATTGCTTTTCTGAAGAGATGTTCTGTTGTGAGAGCACAGCCTGGAGATTCTGCTTCAGATAAAGATTTTCAGACTGAATCTGCTGAAGAGCTTGCTGCGCTTGGTTCAACTGCTCTTGAAGTTCTGGCTCCTGCTGCAGGTCATGGTCTGATACCCGTATCTCTGGCAACTCCTGAGGCTGGTCAACTTGTACCTCTTGATCCTGGAGTGGAACTTGCAACTTTTCTTCCAAGACTTGTTTTTCTGTCTGTAAATACTGAATGAAGTCTTCAGCCTTTGCCAGATGGCCTCGAAGGTTGTCTCTTTCCCACTGCAGGTCTTGAAGGTGCTGCTGTGCTTCATTGAAGTGGCTCCCAACAGAGGCTCGCTCGGCCATCAACTGGTGGATTCTGGCCTTGGTGTCTGTCATGTTTACCAAATGCATGAACTGACTTCTCGGGCGCTGATAAACAATAGACTGAACATCCAGCAAATCATCCTCCAACTGTTCTCTGTCTCTGTCTGCCCTCTGCAGTCGTGCCTCACATTCTTCAAGATCCTGCTCAAGTACATCATTTCTCTCTTCTGCTCTCTGCAAGGAATCTTCAACATCTCTCAAACACATCTCAAGCCTATCTCGGTCTCTGAGCTGTTCTTGCAAGTCAGCACCACCAACCTTTGTGAATGAATGGCTTGGGGTAGCCTGGGGTGTTTGAGCACTCTCATTCAAGTTACTCATTGATGCTTTGGGCGTTGAGGAAGCAGAGGGTGCCTGTTCTGCACTCTTAAGCTTTTTTGTCAAAGCCAGAATCTTGGCATCTTTTTTCTTCATTTGTTTCTTGGTAGTGTCCAGTTCCGCCTTGACTGATAACAGCTGTTTTTCTCGGTTCATAAGTTCAACATGGACTCCTTCTGTTTGCTGATGTGAATCTTCTGAAGACGAAAGTTTTGTACTCAATTCACTACAAGCAGAGGCAGTCATTGTTTCTTCAACAACCTTTGGGAAGTGCTCTTCATTCAAGGATGTGGACAAGGTCTCACTGCTGCTTACCAACTGCTGGGAACCACATAAGGAAGAATCAGTTTCTGACATGCCCCCAATATCTGTCGCAGTTCTGGACTTTTCCTTGAGCTGCTTGTTGACGACTGCAAGCCTCGCTTCCTTCTTCTTGACAACTTTCTGCAGATCAGAAAGTTGAGCATTCAATGAAGAGTTTTCTGCGGCCAAGGCTTCCACTTCAACTGCAAGAGCTGAGGCGGATGACTGGCTGTCTTCTTTCTCCTGGATCATGCTTTTCATGACAGCTTCCATTACCTGGTTCTGTTGATCCTTTTCAGCAACAGTTGCTTTCAACTGCTGCACTTCTTCAGTCTTCTGCTGCAAACTTTGTTCCAGGTCACTCCACTTGGCAGCTAGAGATTCTATGTGCTGGTTTCTGCTGTGTCTCTCTGCTTCCAGCATCTCAATTTTCTGCTCCAATGAGTTCCTCTGAGCTTCGAGATTTTTTACTTCCAATATGAGATGCTGGTTTTCTCTTTCTAGCTGGCTTTGATCACCTGCTTGGGATGTTGACAGTGGTTCTTCTTTGTTCTGCTTTTGTGCTGTTATTTCTTGTTGCAAAAATGTCAATGAGTCTTGAAGCTGAGCACAATAATTTGTATAATCTTCCACTTGCTGAGACAGGATCGATCGCTCACTCTGAAGGCGTTCTAGGTGTTCTGTCAACTGTGTGACTCTTTCCTGCTCAGCTACAAACTCTTGCTTTGTGTGCTCTAACTCTTTTGAAATGGACTTTAATTCTGTTGTCTTTTCTTCCAGATCCTTTTCCAGGACAATCTTGTCATCCATCAGGAGGTGAGAATCATCTTCTTGTCCATGGAATTTCTTCTGTAACACTGCAATCTCCCGATCTTTTCTGGACACTACTTCTTTCCACTGGAACTCTGCATCGTAGAACTTGGTCTGGAGCTGCACAATCTCCCCATCTTTTTCACTGCATAACTCCTTCATCATGTCTCGCTCAATGGTTAGGTACTGCTTTTCTTTCAAAAGTTGTCGCACATGATCTGACTCTTCCTCCGGTCCATGGTCTTCCACAGATACATGACTGGGACCCAAGTTGGAATTCACATCCAACACAGACGCTGATAACTCCTCTGCTGCAGACTTGGTCATCTGCTCAACCACTTGAACTGGTTCTGCATCCTCAGATTTAGACATTTCTGATGGCTGAGCTGTCACCTCTCTGGATTTCTCTGATTGCGTCTGCTTTCCCCTGGCCGCAATTTTCTTTTGTTTTAAGTTCATACCTTGGATAATCTTTTCTTTTTTCTTCAGAGTTGCTTCAAGACTTGCCTTTTCAGACTGGAAAACCTTCAACTGCTCCTCAGCATCTTGTAGTGATGACGAAAGACGAAGGCACTCCTCCTGAGCTGTTGTCAGCTGCTCTTCCAGGGTGGTGATCTGGGATGGTGTCTTTCCTGGCTGCACAGTTTCCTCTGGATGGGCTGATGTCTGGGAAGCCTCTTGTGCCGTTAGTCCATCTTGTGAAGCCCCAGCATGGACCTGGTCATCCACACATGGTTTCAACACCCTTATCTCTGAATTCTCCACCTCCCTCTCCAAACCTGGAATTCTACCATCCCCACTCTGCACCTCCCTTGACCACTGAACACCCACTATATCTAATTGGTCTTTTAATAAGTCTATTTCTAATGTCTTTTCTACAACCACCTCATCTTTCAATTCAAGCTCACTCTTCAAAGCAATTACCTTTTCATGGGCAGCCTGCAAGCAGTCTTCAAGTTCCGTCTTTGTCTTACTCAAACTCATGGCCTGGGCAGTCATGTGCTCTAAAGCAGATGCTTTTTCTTCAACAGCAAGTTCTAAATCTGACACCTGTTTTTCAGAAGCTTTTAACCTTTGCCCTAGCTCATCCACTTCCTTTGTCAGAATATCAGAATGTTTCTGAGATTCTTCCAGTTCACTTCTGAGGCTTTCTAGATCTTCTTCAAGGCCAGTGGTCTTCTCTACCTTGATCCTACAACGTTCTATTTCTTTTTTCTGCTCATCAGCCACATCCTTGTCTTTGCTTATTGTTTCTTCTAGTGACTGAATGTGATGTTGCAGATCCTGTGAATCAGCAACAGTGTTTTGAAACTGGGATTTTGTGTTTGCCAAGTCCTCTTTCATTTTTTCAAATTTCTGCTTCCACTCCTGTGCTTCTACCTCCAAGGATTGCATGACATGTTCCTGTTCATCAGAATGAGCAGTAACGTGTTGCAGCTGAGACCGACTATCCATTAGTTCATCCTCCAGCTTGTCTCTCTCATTGCTGAGCTCACACACTTTCTGCAAAGTTTCTTCCAGTTTGTTTTTCATACTTTTAAACTCATCAGCTTTCTCCTCTGCTGAAACACTGAGGTTTACTGAATGTTCTTGCAGTCCAGAAAGTTTCTGAAACAGACTTTGCAGCTCACTTTCTTTCACCAAAAGATCTTCATTTTTCTGCTGCAGTTCCAGTTCTAGTTCCTGGACCTCCCTTGTTGCTTCATCTAACTGGGCATCTTTGAGCTTGAGTGAAGATGACAAATCTTCCATTTCTGATTTGTTGGCGCTGATGCTTTTGGTAAGATGGTCCACTTGTTTCTGATTGTCTCTCATGTGGTGTGATGTTTTAATGTAGGTTGTGTTCAATGCTGTATGGCTTTCATTACATAGGCACAACTCATCCTGAACAATTTTACACTGGGTTTTCAGCATCTGCATTTCTTCTTTCACTTCAGACAGTTCTCTTCCTTGAACCTCACAAACACTCTGTATTTCTGCCAGATCACTCTCATTAGCAGCTGATCTTAAACTCTCTGAATGCTTGCTGTCCAAAGTCTTCTGCAGTTCTACTTTCTGCTGATCCAGGATGGCTTTTTCCTGGAAAAGCTGCCTTCTGTCTGCTGCAGCTTTCTCAGCCTTTTCTTGAAGGTCTGCAATTTCTTCTTCACGATTTTTTATTTGCAGCAGATGGAAATCTCTCTCCTCCTCTATGTTGGCTTGGAAGTCCACAAGTTTGTTACACAGTTGCTCATTTTCTTTTTGTAGCTGTTGTCGCTCATCTTGCATGGATGTTAGGGAAGACTGGAACTGCTGAATTTCTGTTTCAAAATCCTGTTTCACCTTTTGTACCTTCTCAAGATGACTCTCTTCATTAGAGATAAGGCCTTTCATTTCCTCCAGTTCTTGGGTAAGGTTGAGAATTTCACTCTGAAGTGCAGCACAAAGAGACTGAGTGCCCTCCAGCTGTCCGTCTGTTGTGGCTTTGGCTTCAACTGTGTCTTCCACGAGTTTCAACAGCTTAGTGTTCTCCTTTTCCAAGAACAGCTTGTCTTGAACAACTCTGTACACATTTTCAGACAGTAACATCAGTTTCTCTGATCGTTCTGCCTTGTATTTTTCAAAAGATACTTTCAGGTCATCCTTTTCCAGATGTTTCTCAACAGATGAGGTGGGTGAGGAAGAAGACGCTTCCATTTCAAGTTCAGAGTGGTGTTCAGGTTGGCTCTCTCCAGTGCTGTTGGCAACAGTGATCAGTTCTCCTATACTGTTGACCATGGCATCTAAAGACTGGATAGCTTCCTTAAGAAGGGATTCTGTTTCTGCTGTTTTGCCATCCCCCTCTCTTAAAGCTTTCTTATACAGTTTGGACAAATACTTGTTCTTATGATCAGAGGCAAGGTACTGATCTTGCACAGCTTCAAATTCTTCCATCAGAATTTCCAACTGAGATTCCCTTTCTAGAGCAAGAAAAGTCTTTTCCATGATCTCATTTTGTGATGTCTGCAAACTCTCTTGTATGCTTTGGCATTGTTTGTCTTTTTCTTCTAAATGTTTCTGCATTTCTGTGCACTGATCTGAAAAGGATCTAGCATCTGCTTCTGACCTGTTCAATTTCTCTGTATTCTTGACATTTTCAGAGACCAAGTTTTCACACTGATCTTTCAGGCTGTTGAACTGCTGAAGGAGATTTTCATGCTCTGCTGACTTGGCTTGTGATGATCTCTGCAACTCCTCATACTGTGTAGATAAAGATTCTTGCTCCGCTTGTAGTTTCTGCATGTCTGAAGCAAGAAACTCTCCCTTTACAGCAGCCTCCTGTCTTTTCCCCAGCTCTTCGGTCAATCCATAGACTTGCTGCTTGAGGACCTTGTCCGACTCCTTCATTTCTGCTACTTCCAAGAGCAAGGCATTCTTCTCTTCCAAATGCATTGCTGTCTGCTCTGTCAGAGCTTTGACCGTATCCTGAAGAGTGCTGCAATCTAAACTTGCTTCTTTCATTGATGACAGCTGCTGCTCAAATTCAGAGGTGGTACTGGAGTATTGCTCTATACTTGCTGCTACTGCTTCAGCCTTCTGTGTGACCGTGTGCATCTTGGTGTCAGCTGATTTGACTTGAGCAAGGATTTCTGTTTGTGCTTTCATGAGGTTTTCCACATGATCTATCTTTCGAGCTGCTTGCTGTTTTTCCTCTGTGATCAACTGAGAAACCTCATCTACAGTGAACTTCACAGAACTGAAGGTAGCAGCAGCCTCTGAAATCTGCTCACTTAGTCTCTCTCTTTCCAGCTTGATTGCTTCCAGCTGAAGGGAGAGCTCCCCTGTGTCTGTGGCCTGCAGCATGGAGGAATTGTCTAAGTGATTAACACTTAACTGAAGTGACTTCAAGGCCTTCTTGCTACTTCCAAGATCCTCCTTCAATGCTGACAAGTCTGCATCTATGTTCTTACTCTGAAGATGTTCTACATCTGCCTTCAGTTTGAGCAGTGTTTGCCTGGAATGTTCTCTTTCCACTCTGGTAGTTTCCCAGTCAGAACGCAGCTGCTCCATGGCCGACTGACTAAAAGATGCTGCTGACTGAGCCTCCTGCACAGCGTTTCTGACTCGACTCACTTCTGATTCAGCACTAGTGACTCTGACAGTGAAGCTATCTTCCAAAAACTTCTTGTCTTCTCTGATTTTCTGGAACTTGCCACGGACTGCCTGCAGTGAATTCTTCAATTCCCTCATTTCCTTCTGTGTTTTTCCTGCCTTGGTTCTTTCTTCAAATAAGGCAGTATTCACCCTTTCCAGATTTGATGTTAAGGTCTGATCATTCATCTGCTTTTCATCTTTCAGTCGGTCTGCTGTTTCCTGAAGGTATTTCACTTTCATCTGCAGTTCTCCCACTGTCTTTGAAGAGTCATTCTTCTCTTTCTCGGCACTTTCCAGGTGATCTTTCATTTGGTGTAGTTCTGCTCCCTTCCGTGTCAGTTCTGCTATGGCCTCCCCCAGTTCTCCTTGTACTGCTTCCACATGCTGATGACCTGATTTCAGCTGACGATCCATCTCTGTCATTCTCTCTTGTTGTCTGGTACAAATGTCTTCCAGTTTGGTCACCTGTTCTTGAAGAATGGCAGCCTCTTTTGCCGCTGTCTGGAGATCGTCTTTGATTCTGGCATTTTCTGAGGCAAGAACATTATTGGAGTCCACAGATTGCTGGAGCTGTGATTTCAGGTTCTCTACATTCATCTCCATTTCTTCCAATCTGGCTTTTGTTTTAAGTCGTTCTTGGTTCAGCTGTTCATTCAAGTTCTTCAAATCAGACTCTTTACTGCCCACAATTTCATGCTGTCTTGCTTGTATTTCTGTATGATCAGCCTGCAGCTTCTCCAGTTCATCTGACAAGTTTTGAATGGCAGCATCTTTAGCAAAATTGGACTTCTGCAGCTGTTCAACCTCTTCAGACACAGAAAGAATCTTTGTTTCTTGAGCTTGCTTTACTTCCAGCAACAGTTTCTGTGATGAAACAGATTCCTCTAGCTCTTTTTCCTTAATGAGAATGTCCTCCTTGAGTTCTTCTGCAGCTGCTTCTAAAGAGCTGACTTTCAGATCAAGTTCGGCTTTTCCTGTTTCCAGTTGCTGACATTTGGTGCTTTCATTCTGAAGAAGGGTCTGGTTTAGTTGCAAACTTGCTTGGGCAGTCTCAAACTGCATCTGAAGAGCACTGTAGTCTGACTGAACCTGATGTAACTTTTCTCCGATGTCTTCAACTGTTGAACAAAGGTGATGTTTTTGTTCTTCAAGTCTGTTCACATCATCTTGCAGAGTTCTATTCATCTTCTCGTGACTATCAAGTTGCTGTCTGGCCACCTCTAAATCTTGGCTCTGTTTCTGGGAAAATTCTGTGAGGGATTGGATTTGCTCTTGAATGTGAGTCACCTCACAGGACTTAGCTCCTAAAGCAGCAGACAGTTCTTCTTTACTGACAGTAGTTTCCTGCAAATGTTGTTTGGTGTCAAGCAAGGCTGTAGAGATTTCTGCCATCTCAGTACACTGCCTCCGTAAATCTTCAACCCTGGCCTCACTATCTACCACCTGAGTCTTCAGCTTTTTCACCTCCAATTCAAATTCTCTACTTGACCCCTCAAGTTCTTCTGCTGCTCTGGCTTTCACCGCCAATTCTTCCCCAAGTTTCTTCAAGTCTTCAGTGGCCTGCTGTTTTTCTGTCAAAGCTTTCTCCAGTTCCCTTGAAAGCTGTAATGTTTCAGATGTGGACTTTTGCAGATCATCTGTCACTTTTGCTCTGTCTGCAGTAAGCTTCTGCAGTTCACTGAGAGCTTCATTTTTTTCTGTTTTGACAGCACTAAGTTCTGATGTGATCTGGTCAACAGCTTTTTCCAGTAACTTTGATTTCTCATGGAGTTCATCTCTCTCTGCTTTACAATGTGGCAGCTCTGTAGTCAACTCTTGCACTGTTGACTCTTTTTGTAACAACAATTCCTTCAGGCTAGAAATCTCTCCTGTAGCTGCCACATGATTTTCCTTCAGTTCTTGTAGCAGCTTTTCCTTTTCCTCAAGTGTTTTTGTGAGCACTGATGAAGTTTCTTCCATTTGAGTTAATTCTGCAGACATGCTGGAAATGATAAGCTCTTTGGATTCTAGGAGGTTTTCCTGAAGTGAAACGTTTTCTTGCAATTTCCTGTCTTTTTTCAAAAGTGCGGAAACATTGCTCTTGCTGGAATCCAAACTGGTCTGTAGCTCATCCAGATGTTCATCTACGATTTGAGCTTGAATTTTGTTGTGTAAGACTTCTTCGTGGCTTTGCTGTACTTGTGCCAAATGCTCTTCCTTTTCCTTCTGAATGTGCGTGTTCTCCTCCTGAGCAGCTGACAGATCCTTCTTCAGAGTCTCTATTAACTCCTGCAAGGACACCACCTTGGTATCTCTGTCCTCATTTTCAGTCTGCAACTGTGAAATGATGGAAGTCTTCTCACATATGTCAGCACTAAAACGAGCAATTTCCTCTTTCTTCTCATCATTTTCAGAGGATAATTCAATCACCTTTGCCTTAGTTTCTTCCAACTGGGACATCAGGTACTTGATCTGGCCTTCTTTTGCTGTAATCTCTGTCTGCAAATGCTCCTCTGTGTCCATATGCTTTGCTAACTCCGTCTTCAGGTTTGTCAGCTGCAGGGTAAGAGAAGTGACCATGTTATCTTGGTCTTTTGTCTGATGTTCCAATGACGTGCTGATTTCTTTCAAGCCAGCAATCTCTTCCTGAAAAGCTGTAATCTGTTCCTGCTTGTCTTCAAGAAACATTACCTTCTGAGTCACTTCCAGCTGAGCATCCACCAACATTTCTTCCACAGACTGGAGCTTTGTCTCCAGGTCTACAATCTGCTGGTTCTTTGCTGCCAGTTCTTCCTTCAAACCGTTGGTCTGGTCTGTGAGTTGTGCAATCTCCATAACCTTGGCTGACCTGGTTTCTTCATTCTGGTGCTGTGCGTCCTCAAGCACTGTAGCAGTGCGATCCAGCTGTCCCTGAAGCTGTGCAATCTCTTGTTTCTTCTCTTCCAAGTTGCTAAGAAGGTCCTGATTCTCCAAGGTCTTTGACTGTACATCAGCCTGGATGGAAATCACATGCTGACACTTTTCTTCAAAGCGCCTTTCCAATGACTCCATTTCTGCGGTTTGGGCAGTGAACTTCTCCACCAGTGAATCATGCAGCTCTGTCAGTCTGGAAAGTTCAGCAGCTTTCTGATCCATTTGCATAGTTACATCCCTTGTCATCTCCAACAGCTGTTTCTTTGTCTGTTCAACTTCTTCCATCTTCTCTTCCAACAGTTTACTACAGTGTAAATACTTGGTCTCACTTTCAGAAATCAAAGAATTCAGGTGGTCAATGTGTTGTTGACTTTCTGTGTCTCTGGTGTTCAGGAGGTCTGCCTTTTCTGCTTCTGACTTCAGCTGTTCAGACAATGAAGCGATGCTGGTGTCTTTTTCTGTTGTTAATCTTTCTATGGAGTTCTGCTCTTCCATCAGTTTCTCTTTCAGTGAAGCTTCTTGCAGTCTAAGTACTTTCACCTGTTGAAGTTGGACAGTTAACTGAGAAGCCAGGGATTCATTTTCTGTGCTGGTGGCGGTCAGCTGGTCACTGAGCATCTCTGAACTTGCCTTGGCCGTCTGCAGTTGGAGTTCTTTCTCCTCCAGCATCTGTTGGAACAAAGCTTCTACATTCTGCTTGTCATCAGAGGTCTGTAGGAGTGAAGACTGAAACTGCTCTACATCCTGCTGGAGACTTTCTCTCTTTTCCTTTTCTCTATCAAAATCAGCTGATGTTTCAAACAGCTGCAAAGACAAAGATTCAAGTTGAGATTTCAAGTCATGAATAGTTGTCTTGGCTTCACGTAGGGCTTCAGCTGTTTCAAACACTTCATTTTGTGTAGTCTTCAGTTGCATGTGAGAGGTGGTTTTCAGTTCCTGAAGCTGTTGTTCCAGCTGATCTATTTCTGCATCCTTTTGTTTGGATTTGTCTTCAAGGCTCTGAATGGTATGAAGCTTGGTCTGTATTTCTGTAGTCACTGCCTCCAGCTGCTTCTGGGCATCAGCCAATTTTATAGTAAGCTCATCTGACATTTCCTGTTGGTTCTGGCTTTCCTCGGTCACCTTCTTTAGCTTCTGTGTAGTCTCTTCGAGGTCTGCTTTTAAACTTTGTACTTCCACACCATACCTCTGCTTCTCTTCAGTCAAAGCTGCCAGTGTGTCTTGCTGTGTCTTCAGGTCTGTTGTTTGGGCTCCCAAATGGTCGTTCAGCTCTTCAAGCTTCTTTGTCTTCTCATGAAGACTATCTTCAACAGTGGACATCTGTTTGGTCAGTCTGTCTTTTTCTGACTGCAGTGTCTCCACTGTGTCTCCAAGGACTTGTAGAGACTGGGTCATTTTCTTCTGCTCTGCTTGGGACACGTCCAATTCATTTGTAAGAAGGGATACCTGTCTTGTCACAGAGTCTTTTTCTTCAGAGAGTCGTTCCACTGAGGAAGTCAAGCTTGCCACTTGCTGTCTCAAAGTATCCTTTTCTACCTGCAGGGTGTCAGTTGTGTCGGTCATCTCAGCCACTTGGTCTTTCAGTGAAATCTGTTCTGTCTTGAGTGTTTCCACAGTTCTAGTCTGGTCAGCCAATTGCACTGCCACATCGTCTTTCTCTTTTTGCAAAGTTTCAACTGAAATTGTCAGGTTGGACATCTGATCCAGAAGAGACACTTTATTTTCAGTCATCTCCTTTGAGGCTGACAGCAGCTCTGATGACTGTTGGGTCAGCGTAGTTTTCTCCACTTCAACAGTATCAAGCTGGACTTTGAGCTGATTAAGCTGCTGGACTGTACTCATTTGCTGTGTCTTGAGTTCTGTCACTTCTTGTTGGGCTTCTGATAAGTCTCTTTTGACGGCATCTCTCTCCATTATCAGGACATCTTCTCTTGACTGGGAGTCCAACAACTGTGTTACAGCACATTTTCGTTCCACTTCACTGGCTTCCAGCTGCCTTTGAAGCTCTGATGATTGTTGACCCATTTCTGTCATCCTTGATTTCAAATCAGTGAGTTCCTGGTGAAGAGCTTCATTCTCCTTTCTAGTCTGGTCTTGCAGTTTACCCAGTTCACCTTTGTACTCCGATCCTTGTTTGAGAGCATCATCCAGAGAGGCCTGCAGCTGCTGTACCTGAACTTGTGCATTCTCCAGATGAAAGGATTTTGAAGTTGAAGCTTCTGTAATACTGTTAACAGAAGACTTGAGATCTCTGTTTTCCTGAGCTACTTTGGTAAGCTGACTTGACAAGCTGTTGTTCTGCGTGTTGAGATCCTCTAGCTCTTGACCCATCTGAATCAGCTGCACCTCGGTATCCCTGATGGTATCTTGAGCAGAATCCAGCTGCATCTGTAAAGAATGGCTTTTCTCTTCTGCAGCACACAGTTGCTGTTCACTGGAATGACGAGCTTCTGTTGCTTCCTTCAGCTTAGTCTCCACACAACCATGGTCCTGCTTCCACTGCTTGACTTCAGACAGCAGAATTTCACATTCTGACTGTGTAGCTTGCAGCTGCTGGCCAACAGAAGACAATGCCTCTGTTTTTGTCTGCAGTTCAGTTTCAAAATGGTTCACCTGCCTGTTCAGCTGCTCCACCTGTGAATGCAGATCCTCACACTGGACTTGTACTGTCTTTAGTTGCACTTCTAACTGTTCTTTCTGGCTTTGTGACTGTGTCTCTGTAAGCTGTACATGCTTTTCTAGGGAATGGCATCTTTCAGTCTTCTCCTCAAATTCTCTTTCAGATGTGGCCAGTTTTTGTTTAAGTTTCATCAAAGATGAAAACTTTTCTGTAATTATTTCCTTCAGTCCATTAACTGTTTGTTCTAATGAAGAAACCTTTTCAGCACTGGTGGAGACACCTTCTTGAGAATTTGCTCTGGAGCTGGCCACCTCTGATTCTGATGCTTGGCATTGCTCTGCCAAAATTTTAACAAGAGACTCCTCATCTGCTTTCTCTGCTGACAAGGCCTGAAGGAGCTGGTTAAGCTGGAGACCCATTCCAGAGATACGCGACTCCAAAGATGCTTTTTCTGTTATCAAGAAATCTTTGGCTTCTGCAGTCTTGCCCAACTGGTCTTCTTTTTCCTGTAAATCTGACTTCATCTGTGACAGTTTCTCTTCCAAATGAAGACACTTTTCTTTTGTGCTGTGCATCTCTTCCTGCATGTCAGAAATACTTTGCAAGGCTTGGTTCAGCTGTTTCACTGTCTCTACATGCTCTTCTTCTTTAGCCACAGAAACTGCTTCAAGGTCTTTTAATTCAGCCTCCCTCGATCTGGCCGCATCCTCTGCTGATTTCAGGTCATTCTCCAGCAACTGGACAGCTGACTGAAGTTCTGCTTCCTTCTGATTAGCTTCTGCCTGTACAGTAGACAGCTCACTCTGCAGGTCCTTCTCTTTGGTTTGGGCAGCTTCTGCTCGTTTTCTGGCTTCACTCTGAAGGGTTGACAATGTCATTTGAAACTGTTCCTCTGAGGTTCTGGTCAAGTCTCCCTGTGATGTCAGCTGACACTGTAAGGAATCTAAGGTGGCTTTCAGTTCATGGATTTCTGTGTCTTTAGCCTTGGTCACACCTTCTTGGGCACTGAGCTGAGAATGTAACACATCCACAGTGCCTTGCAGTTCTGCGCATCCAGCCTTCTCATCAGCTAAGGCTTGTTCAAGGGATGTGATACAGTCTTTGTCACTTGTTCTCTCTTCCATTAGCTGTTCAATGTTGCTATCTTTCTCCTTCACAGCATTCTGCATGGACTCTGCTGCTGTCTGCAGTGAGCTGCTTTTTTGTGACCAGGCTTGTTTCTCATCCTCCAAGTCCCCTTTCAATCTGGAAATCTCTTCAGTTTGGGCTCTGCTTTCTTCTTGCAGCAACACCACTTGGTTCTGCAAAGAAGAGGCCTCTGAAGAGGACAAAGACTTCTGGTGGGAAAGTTCTGTAGAAAGACTAGACAACTGCTCCTCCAAGTCAGTCAATTGAACAGAAAACATTTCTCTTTCACTCTTTAATGTTTGTTCCACATCACACAATTTCACTTTCATGCTATCCATAACACAATGCACCATGCTAGTTAAATCACACAGGGAAGGACTGCTGAAGTTTGTGGCACTGACGGGGAGAAACTGGTGGTGGGACTGAAGCATCTCAACAAGTTCTGTACATCGAGTAGACATTTCTGCAGACTGCTGGTCTGACTGTTGCTGCAGTGAGGCCAGGGAGGAGGAGGTATGCTGCAGATCGTTGCGACACTGCTGCAGCTCTTGCTGCGCAGTCTCATGCTGGGTAACAAGGCACAAATGACTAGTTTCCAGGGCTGCATGCTTGGCAAGCAAGTCTTCTTTCTCACTTAAGGCACTGTGAAGCTGGGACTGAAAAGATGTTATCTCCTCAGTCTGCTTTGAGGTTTCTGATGCATGCTTTTCTGACATGCTGTCTTTGTCAACTAAGGCACATTCCAACTGAGATCGCAGAGAAGAAACACGCTCTTCATACTCTGCTCTTAACTGATCTTTGCTCGTGGATACAATACTGATCTGTGTTTGCAAAGACTGAACTTCACTGTCATGCTCAGATTGCTGTTTTCCACAAAGTTCATGCAAAGCCTCTTTTTCCTGAACAACATTTTCCAGGTTGGATTTTAAACTTGATACTTCAGCAGTTTGCTTCTCAAGCTCTACTTCAAGTTCATGCATCCGTGCTTTGTAGCCCTCAATTTCAGCTTTTATATCTGAACCATGCTTTTCATGCATTTCCTTTGCTTCAGTTAATGTTTCAGAGGCGGCTAACACTTCTGCATGCTTCTGTTCTACAGACAAGTGCAAGCTTGCTACCATTTCCTGTTCATGCAAGACTTCAGCTGCCTTTTGGTCAAGTAATGACTGCAAGCCAATGAGTTTTTCAGACAAAGACTGACACTCTGCACATTTAGAATCATGCACAATCTGCAAAGAACTGAGAGAATCCTTCAGTGAGAGCTTGTCAGATTCAAGAAGAGAGACAGTTTGTTGCATGCCATCAAGAGACAGAGACAGTTGTGTTTTTTCCTGTAAAAGCATTTGGTTACACTCAGACAACTTCCTCACCTGCTCTGAAATCCTGTCTTTTTCTTTCTCTGTTCGTTTCACTGAGCTCTCCAGGCTGGAGCAGGTCTCTGTGCGCAGGTCCAGTTCTGCTGCCATCAACTGCACTTGTCCATTGGCCTCCAGCAGCTGCTGACCCCTTTCTTCCAATCTGGACTCCAGCTGTGAACACTTCTGCTGCTGCTCTTCCAGGGATGACTTCAAATGCGAAAGTTCTTCATTCTGACTCTGGATAGTAGCGTCTTTAGCCTGAAGGGCTTCCTGGGTGCTTGAGGAACTTTCACTCATGGAATGTGCAAGAGTGTCATAAGAGAGCATCTTTTCCTCAAGTTCTCGCCGTTTCAGCTCAAACTCTTGCTGAAGCTTTTCTTGTGATGTCTGCAGTTCAGAGACATGTTTTTTGGAATCTTCTAAACTCGACTGCAGCACTTCTCTTGACTTATTTGTCTCTGCAAGGTCTGCTTCCAAGGAATCTAGAGCTTCAGTCTTTTCTGTAACATTCAGAGTCAATTCTTCCACTTTTCTAGTAAGTTCCTGAAGATTGGAGTCTTTTGCTTGCAACTGAGACTGCAGTTGATGACACAGTTTTTTACTTTCCTCCGAGGACAAAAGAACACTATTCAGTTTTTCTGTTAGTTCTGACAATGCATTATCCTTATCTGAAAGTTCTCTGTCTTTCTGTGAATGCATATCACTCAAGTCTTCTTGAAGCTTAGCACACTTCTCACACTCACACTTCAACTCCCCTTTCACAGAAGTAAGCTGGCTTTCCAGCGAAAGAACAATTTCTTTTTGTTCTTTTGTCAACTCTTCACTCTGATGAATGTTCTTTTGTAAAGCTTGAATCTCGCTTTGCCTCTCTAGCAGTTCATAGTTTAGACGAGCAACCTCCTCCTCGAAATTTCCTGATAGAGTCTGCTGATGTGAGAGCTCAGATTCAAGTTCCGAAAGCTGAGTGAGAAGAGACTGTGTTTTGGATTCAAATTCCATTCCCTTCTCACTCTGTCCTTCACGCAGAACCTCCGCCTCCCTGGCCATAGTTTTCACTTGCAGCTCCAGTTCAGTCACCAGGGTCGACTTGCTTGATATTTCCTCCTGCAACTGCTGCTCCTCCCTCTGTAACTGGCTGATCTCTTCCTCCTGCTTCCTGGACTGTTCCTCAACATGTTTCTGAAGATCGCTCAGCTTCTGAGCCATCTCCTCACCAACGTTGTGGATTTTCTCCTCCTGTTTGGCGACTTCTTCCTCCAGCTGTGAGGTAATTTTCCTGGATTCCTGTAGCTGCTCCAGAGTCTCAGACAGCAGCCGTCTTAATTCAGCTTCTTTCTGTGAATACTCCTCAGAAGCTGTTTCCTGTAAAATAGAAAAGGGGACTAAGCAAACAGGGCTAGCAAACACTATGTCCCCTCCCCTCCCCTCACTTCTGTTCATACCTTTTCATTACATTACATCTGTATTCTGGATTGTAACTTCAGCTCCTTACTCTGAAGATCACCTCTCACATATTCACCATTGTCTGATCAATATACATACCGTGTATCCCTGGTGATCAAGGTAGCACAGCTTAGTAGGATTCCCGTCTCATTCCAAATTCTATCCTTTATTTTTTAAAAAGCTGGACCTCAATCTCAAGCAAAGGACAAGCAATAGGCATAGCTCTCAAAGCTCATAAGCTCTTGAATAAAAAAAAAAAAATTTAATTTAAAAAAGCCATCTCCTAAAATCTAATACTTCTTCAACATTCTCATTTGCAATATGTAAAACATAAAGCACCAAAACAATTATCTGCCTGAGTTTTCACCCTGACTTGAACCTGCATGCCTTTTATGACCCCAATTAATTTTTTTTGCATTTCATAAGAGTTTTGCTGTAGATTGTAATTATGATTATTTGATTGTGACAAATACCCACTTTATACTTACGTAGAGAAATACCAGAAATTGTACAAGTATAATCAATGTGATATCATCCTGATTAATATTACACAGCACTTGGTTTGATTAATTCTAATTTTTTAAAAACAAACATTTTTTCCATGTAGTCAGAAATTAACAGAAAACTTTTACCAAACAAAAACAATGAGAAGGTCTTATCAGAACAAAAGTTTACATACATTTAAGCCAATGCAACAAGCATATGCCTCTGCTGAAAATCTGGGGTTTTTTCAAGACTCAGATACAATATTACCAGCTACAGGTTTGCAATGTGTGAGCTTGTGATGCTTGCTCTAAATGTGGGTACCCATGATGATTAGAACCGAGAGTCAAGATTATGCCAATGACAATGGGTTTACAGTACACAATCCTGAATATCCCTTCATCAGTCAAGTTTGAAGCTCATCATTCAACAAAGCTTCACTAGTGCACTGGGTTATGCAGTAGGTAAAGCGCCTGCCAAGCGGGCAGATAAGTTCTAAGATATAAGGAATTTTACTTGTAATGATACCTTGGAAAACATAACTTAAATTCTCATGGGTTTTGTTTTGTTTATGAAGCTTTCAATTTTTTTTTCATTGTTAGAGCATACCATGGCCCTCCAAAACTTTCTTTAAAGGCCTTCTTTTCATCCATAGTGTCAAAGAAATGATAAAACATATTGTTAATCCTGATTGTTTTCCAAGATAGCCAGCTATTTGTTGAAAAAGACAACAAAGCCTTCTAAAAACCACTATAAAGAACAAAGTCGCAAAGCCCCAGCAGACAGAAAACAGCACAGAATCAAATATAACGCACAAACTCACAACATGTGTAAAAGCAGTGGATTGCAGAAGGGCAAAAAGCCGCTACATCACTTACCTGCTGCTGTCTGGACTGATCCAGTGAGACTTGCAGAGAGTTCATTTCTTCTTTCGTTTCTTTTGTCAGTTTTCTTTCAGCCTGCAGTTCTTCTTCCAGCTGTCTTATCTGGAATAAAATGACACAGTGTAACATTTTACTAAGTAGTACTACAGTTTTTTGCCCTACTGGCATCCTGAAGTCTCTATCCCCCC
>JAUZNI010442874.1:0-10676 GCA_034780235.1 Concholepas concholepas | reverse complement strand
TGTGTGTGTGTGTGTGTGTGTGTGTGTGTGTGTGTGTGTGTGTGTGTGAGGAGTGAGAGAGAGAGAGAGAGAAGTGAGAGAGAGAGAGAGAGAAAGAGACTGTGTGTGTGTGTGTGTGTGTGTGTGTGTGTGTGTGTGTGTGTTTGGTAGTGGTTTTAGTCGCTGTATCAGAAATGGAAATATTAGAATGAGCTTTAGAAGGAGGAAGATGAGGAGGAGGAACAGTAGAGAGAAGCAGCAGTAGCAGTAGCAGCAGTAGTAACAGCAGTAGCAGTAGTAGTATTAGCAGCAGTAGTAGCAGCAGTAACAGCAGTAGCAGTAGTAGTAGTAGCAGCAGCAGCAGCAGACAACAGTAACAGTTACAGCAGTAGTAACAGCAGTAGCGATACAGCAGCAGCAGCAGCAGTAATAATGATAGTAGCAGCAGTCGTAACAACAGTAGTGGTAACAACGACAGCAGTAGCGGCAACGACATGATAGTGATAGCAGTAGCAGTAACAACAACAATGGTAGCAATAGTGACTACAGTGGCGGTGGTAGTGGTAGTGGTAGCAGAAGCTACAGCATTAGCATCAGTCGTAGTAGTACAAGCACAGCAACAGCAGCAGCTGTAGAAGTTGTCACCGTCATCGTCGTCATTGTTGTGGTTGTCGTTCTTGTTGTTCTCGTTTATGTTGTTACCATCATTCTGCTGCTGAAGCTGCTGCTGCTGCTGCTGCTGCTGATGATGATGATGTTGTTGTCTCTGTCAGTGCTGTTTTTTGTTATCGCAGTTACTGTTATTATTTATATAGTAGTAAACGAAAAGCGGTGGTTCTTATTGTTTTTGCTGTTGGTGTGGTAATCGATGATGATGAGGAGGAGGAGGAGGAGGAGGAGGATAGAAGGAGTGGTTATTATTGTTGTTGCTGTTGGTGATGATGATGATGATGATATTGTAGTTGTTGCTTTAAGTCCTTGGATGGCATTAGCTAGAATCACATCCAGTAATATTTGTCATAATTAATTTTTGCTTTTTGTCGTTCATTTGTGTGCAGGCTTCTCTGACACCAACAGAAATTGAAGGTAAGTTTAACTGTATATTTTATTTTGTTTGATTCTTTGTTTGTTTTTGCTGCCTCGTTTTCTGTGACATTCCTGCGCTGCTGTTCCCACCCCACTCATTTCAATCCCTCCACCCCAGCTATACCCAAGCAAGTCATGTCATATTTTCAGTGCCAGATATCCTCAGGGAGGTTATCAAAGATAGGCTTCCGCAGAGCCACCGGTCAAAGGGGCCCTGCACTGCTGCTGGGTCCTATAGTGGTGTTTAGTAGTGTCTGTTCGGAGCTAATATACGCAGGACACTACCTACTAAACTCCCTACTGACGACAATAATAGCTTAGTCACAGAGTCACACTGCGTGCATGAGAATCCCACCCGGGTGGTAAGCACCTCCACGTCCATCCAAAGCCATTCATCTGTTCACTTTCTACCCCAAAATGGTAATTGAATCCATCTTCCGTTGACCCATTTCGAATTTCGTGATCATGTTTTACATGTAATTTTTGATAGCATTTATCAGTTGAACAACACTGGGCAGAGTCTACCTGTTTGTTAAAGAGAAAAATTATTGTCTTATTTCTAGCAGTAAATGAATGACGAAATAATCCATTACTCTTGCCGAAGTCAACAGTACAGGCAGAACCCAAACTAGTCCAAGTTGGCATTCCTTCCTTACTCCACCACCGTCAGACATCGTCATCACCAGAGGTGGCCGATCACTCCATTCATGTGCCAGAGAGATTTGTAGTGATCAACCAATTCTGCCAGTCATACCTGCTACGTGGATGTGTGTGTGTGTGTGTGTGTTGTGTGTTGTGTGTGTGTGGAGAAAATCAGCTAACATGATTATGGCAGACTTCTTCTTCTTCTTCGTTCCTCGGCTAGAGCTCCGAGGTTCACCAATGGTGAGATTTTGCGTATGCGACCGTTTTTCTCCCACCATTTAGGTAGCCACATTCCGACTTCGGGGATATTATGGCAGACAACAATAGCTGCTGTCTGAGCGTTCGAAAAAGAAGAAGTGGCAGATCACTCCATGTACCAAAGAGATTTTTTAAGAATCAACCAATTCTTCCAGTGAGATCAGTTGTGTGGATTGTGCAAACCTGGTGACATTTCAGATATATGTGAAGTTCTTTTTTAGGTGCCATTGCTGCCAAGAGACATTTGGGGACAGAAGTGGACAATAATTCTATTGTGTACACGGTGTGTTGGAGGCTGAATGAGAGTAGCGTACCAGTACAGCACAGCGCACAGCTGTGCCACAGGCTCGCGTGAAAGATTCTGTTTGATGCTGTTGATCTGCATCATTTCGTTTGAAGTAATTTGGTTTGTGGTCTTTCATCTAGGTAATGTTGTTTGTTCTTAATGAATAAATATGACAGACGAAGAGACAGAAGATACTGTAGCCTGACTATATGATATTGTAAGACTGAAGCTATCAGTTGATACAAAACGCAATTCTATGTGTTTGATGTAAAGAAAGGGGAAATTAACATGCGTTGATATTAAATTCGTAGGCCTACATCTGGTATCATATAATAATCGTAACGGATGTCACATTAATGCAAGGGAACTAACTGTGGTTCGCAGCTTGAGACATGGGACCTAACTCTCTTCCTCCACATACTACACAGAGACTATGGTGGTTCAAACGTGAATATAAAAAAAAAGTCAACCTTCATTCGCGTCTGTTGTACGATCTCAAAGAAAATGAGAACATTACAACTAAGACACCCGTTTAAGGGGATTTTCCCCTGGAGTTAACATCAGTATCGACTCTATTCCCCTGAAAGTCCTTCGGAAAAGACTATGAACCGAGGTCCCGTGTGCAAACGTAACGCAGAAAAACATTTCGTGCACACTGTTAACCCCGTTCGGCCTTTAAAAAGAGTAGACCATTAAGTCCCGGAAGGAACAGATGACAATCTGTCTTTAAAAAATAAAAACAAAAAACCCCCATGAACACTGGTTTCGTGTTCAGACATCATCCCCGAAGTCGGAATATGGCTTCCTCAATAGTGGGCAAACGGTTGCATACACAAAATCTCACCAGTGATGAACTTTGGAGCTCTAGCCGAGGAACGAAAATTAAACAAAACAAAAAAAAACAGGAAAGAAAAAAAAACAGAAGCAAAAGTATCCGCTTTCTTTTGCTGCCTCATCTTCTATACGGTCCTTTCCTGCTGTTCCCACGCCACTCTATTTCAAATCTCTCCGCCCCCAGCCATACCATACCCACATTCGTTATGTCGAATCCCATCCTCGGGGTCGGAAAGTCCACAGGGAACCGCGCCCATCAATGTCAGGCTGCCGTTGGACCACCAGCCAGAGGGGGCCCTGCAGCAGTGCTGCTGTTGGGTCATTTTAGTGTGTGTGTGTTCAGTGGTGCTTGTTCTGAGCTAACGTACATAAACAGGTAAAGATGTTCCCATAACCTATGTGGTCGTTGGGGAGCGAGGCGTCAGAGACCTCAGCTTCTCTAGGGGCCAGCATATTGAGGGCGGCGCCCATCTCCTCTCCCTCGCTGCTTTACCTTCCCTGACCCTAAAGAGGGCAGGTACCCATTTACAGCTGGGTGAACAGGGGGACTGTACTAAAGCCAAGGCGCGCAAACGGTCAACCATCCAATTGGTAACCACGCTCGATGCTGCTTAACCTTGGCTGGGGAAAGCCAGCGATGATGGCTACATGTGCACAATGTCTGACCAATGAATCCATTGCTGACATAACTATGGATAACCTAAGATGGCTACTGCACAATGTCTGACCAGTGACTCCACTCATTAACAAGAGATTTCCACATCTCCTCACAGCGGTGGCGGTGACGACGTTGCTGTGGGTGGTGGGGGTGGTGGAGGGGAACCCTGGGGTGAGCAACACTACACACTGCCCTTCCCTCATCACCGCTGTCAAGGACGGCAAATGTGTCTACGTCAACCAGGGTATGACGTCACTGCCTTCCTGTCAGCCTCTCTTTTTTTTTCTTTGTCTAGAGATGTTTGTTTGTCTCTTGTTTGTTTGTCTCTGTCTCTTTCTCTGTGTCTGTCTGTGTCTGTGTCTGTCTGTCTGTCTGTCTGTCTATCTATCTATCTATCTATCTATCTATCTATCTATCTATCTATCCATCTAGCTATCTATAGATTATCCAGTGGTGCTCAGGGAAAGTAATGTGCTGTTTTATTCTGTTACGTTGTGTAGTGTTGTGTTGTGTTGTGTAGTGTTGTGTTGTGCTGTGTATTGTATGCCGCTCAAGTTTTAATCTTGGCAGATTTCTCTACATGAAAATAATGTGGGCTGCTTTCCAGGGCGAGAATGGTCAGTGCTGGCCTTGTTCCACAGCTGTCCTGTCTGCCACTGTGTTCGTTTTCCTAAGGGAGTGGCTGTTTCCCCTTCACAATTTGCCAGAGACAAGTTTCCAGCTGCTGAGGGTTCTTTCACGTGCACTAAATGGGTGTTGAACACGGGACTTTTACTTATCGCCTCGTGTAAAATACTAGCACCCATACCGCCACTCATAGTGTAGTGGGAGGAGAAAGTCTTGAGCCTGTCATCTCTCGCTTTTTAAAGGGTGTGTCACAATTAGAGTTCCCTTCGTGAGCACGTTTGTTTAGTTTTGTTGAAAATGGCCTGACGGACGCTTTAGCCGAGTGGTTAAGACCTTTTGACTTCATCCCCAAGGGTCCTTGAAGTCATGGGTTCGAATCTCTGCTGCATCTCGTGAATTAAGGGTGGGGATTTTTACGATCTCCCAGGTGCAGACCTACCAGTGCTTTAATTCCCATCGTGTATATATACATATGCAGAAGATCAGATATGCACGTAAAAGATCCTGTAATTCATGTAAGCATTCGGTGGATTACGGAAACACGAATGTACCCAGCATACATCCCTGATGTCGGAGTGCGGCTACCTTCATGGTGGGCAAAAATAGTCACATACGCAAAATCTCACCATTGGTTAACCTCGGAGTTCTAGCCGAGGAACGAAAAAAAAAAGGCCCGTGTAGTTGTGTTGTGAGGCCATCAGAATGTTTACTTGTGTTGTGAGGCCTTCAGAATGTTTACTTGTGTTGTGAGGCCTTCAGAATGAATGTTTACTTGTGTTGTGAGGCCTTTCAGAATGTTTACTTGTGTTGTAGAGGCCTTCACAAGGCTCTGTTGTGGTGTAGAAGCCTTCAGAAGGCTCTGTTGTTGTGTAGAAGCCTTCAGAAGGCTCTGTTGTGGTGTAGAAACCTTCAGAAGGCTCTGTTGTGTTGTAGAAGCCTCCAGAAGGCTCTGAAGATTGGTCATTTTTGTCGTGTTGCAGAGGTGGAGGACAAAGTGACGGCAGAGCTGAACAAACGGCAGATCGTCATCCCCAAGCAAGGTGAGTGGGTTACTTCAGGGCAGCTAGTCAGACAGCTTTGATGTCGTTTGTAAAAGTCATGTCAGGGTTGTCACCTCCTTCAAAGTGAGAAGAAAGCAAATCACAGGTATGAAGGATCTTTAGCTCTGAACCCTGTCCACTTATAAAAGAACACCAACCTCACGGTGTAGGTTCATTAGTTACAATACTAAAGCACTATCCTCCTCCTCCTGTACAATCCTAATGTAAAGCAGTATAAAGCACCATGATTTCTCTCTGCCCTGTTCTCCTGAAAAGACCATATTTAATCCCTCCCCTTCCTTCCCCATTACCCCCTGACACACACACACATTCTGCAAACATCTCCCAGATGATTTGCACATTCTGCCTTCATTCCAAACTATCCACCCTTCACTGTCTCTCTCTGTCTCTGTGTGTCTGTGAGCAGTGTGCCCGTACTGTGCCAGTGGTGTGTATGACGCCTACCCTGACTGGGGTGACTGCACACAGTTCAACTACTGCCTCAACGGAATCGTCATCCCCCTCAAATGCCGGGACCTGGGCGGCGTGGTCTTCAACCCTGTGCTCAAGGCCTGCGAGATGTTCCAGTCTACCAACAACATCTGCACCAACAGAGCCGTCAACCTCAACAGCGTCCTGGCCTGAGATGTCCCCTCTGCTGCAGTGCCGTGCAGCAGGTCTGCCGTTCCCGGCCATGTCTTGGGTGGAAGCGGTATAGATGTTGAAACTGTAGAAACCGTCTGCATTAGCCTTCAAATGCCATAGAACTGTGTGTATGTCCAGGTCAGGGAATGGTTTAGTGATGTTTCAGCTGGGTATTTTTAGTTTTTTTTAAAAAGAGAAATTCCAACTTGATCACGATTCTGTTATGTCATGTCACGTCTAAGATGCTATACTTTTTCCGTGAGAAGTATGCAGTTTAAGAAAGCGTTTGTTCTTGATAGTGTAGAATGTTGTATCTGCATTTGACAGAAAAGTTGTACTTATTCAATCATTTCCTCTTCTGAAAGACAGCTTCAAACAAACTCTGTTTTGTAGGAATTCACTTTTTGCCTGAACTTAATGGAACAGTTGTACTTCTTCAATCTATTTTTAGGTCTATGAGAGGTTTGACAGTGACAGCATGTTGTTCATGGACACAGTGTTCTTTAGAAGCTGCTTTCCATTCAAAGAGAACATAAATTTCAATTGAGAACATAAATATCCACTAAATTTCACATATCATAAAGTTTATATTTATTTCTGAAAGAGAGCATCTTCATGTCAGCTCTGTTGAACGGTCTACCTGTCAATCACATGAAAGTTTTATGGATTTAAAAAAAATCGTCCAGACATCTTGCCCTGACCATGACTGAATGTTTATGTTCATTTTCATGACAGTCTTATTTTGATTCTTCAATGTTGTTTTTACAAGTTCAAAGAAAACAACACAGTCAACGACAGGATCTCTCAATGATGCTTCATGAGAACGCTTTGTGTTTCAGTCGGAGTACTCCTCATTGAATACCACCGAGCTTCGTTTCCAGTGTCTCTGATTTCAATTGTAATGATGCAGACGGTGATAATGTGATCAAGTTATTGCTTAGAAATTGTCAAAGATCCACTTTTGCATTTGGTTTATTTGCTTTCTACTCAATGAAATGGCTATCTTTATACTTATACGTCATGGATCTGCTCTTGTCTTTGTTAGATTCGTTTCCTCCTGAATGAAATGACCATCTTTATACTTATAATATCATGTCAAAGATCTGATTGTGGATTGGATGGATTTGTTTCCTACTGAAAGATTCACAGGTGTGTTTACCAATTTCACTGGACACTGACCCTGACAGATTCACAGGTGTGTTTACCTATTTCACTGGACACTGACCCTGACAGATTCACAGGTGTGTTTACCTATTTCACTGGACACTGACCCTGACAGGTTTACAGGTGTGTTAACTAGTTTCACTGGACACTGACCCCGACAGGTTCACAGGTGTGTTTACCTGTTTCACTGGACACTAATGGGAATCGACGGACGCTATAGTCGAGTGGTTAAGACCGTTTGACTTCAATCCCATGGGTCCATGAAGTCTTGGGTTCGAATCTCGGCGTTGTCTCGTGAATTAAGGATGGGGATTTTTAACATCTCCCAGGTCAACTTTAAGTGCAGACCTGCCAGTGCCTTTATTCCCTTCGTGTAAATACAATATGCAGAAGATCAAATATGCAAAAAAAGATCTCGTCATTCATGTCAGCGTTTGATGGGTTACAGAAACACGAACATACCCAGCATACATCCCCGAAGTTGGAATGCGGATACCTTGATGGCGGGCAAAAACGGAATCTCACCATTGGTGAACCTCAGATCTCTGGCCGAGGAACGAAAAAAGTGAAGGGACAAACGGTCTAAAAACAAAGCAAAACAACCAAACAGCAGGAAAAGGCTCAGAACAAATGGAGGGTTTTGTTTCCCATTCCTGTTTAGCTGGACATATTTACCTTATCTGATGTATGCAACACTCAAGTATCAGCTGTGATTCGTATTCATGTGTGCAGGCATACCTTTGCATATGATAATACATGTACCCACGTGCATATGTATCATACACATGCATGCTCCCACTAACATAAAAGCATAACACGCATGTGTGCACGTGCATGCCCACACACACACACACAACACACACAGAAAAACACACAGAAAAACACACACACACACATATTAATACACATCATGAAGTCAGTAAAAATATTTAATACAGCTCCGTATTCACACAAAAACCTTCTCAGCAGATTTCAAAAGGGCAACACTACCAACACTACGGTACAAACATTCTTCAAATGGACAAGGCTCTGGTACAAACATCCCCCTCACATGTTCTTTGTGCTACAGAGGAACACATGCCATCAGTAGCGACCCTTCACCAAACAAACCCTACACTGACCCACACCACCACACATAACAGCAGCTCACAATAATCATTCCTTCAATGATGCACATGTGGGAAATCTGACACTGATTCTGAAAGTTCAACACAACGAGGGAGAAAGAAAAGCATTAACTGTCCTTTATTCATGGTTAGTTAAGGAAGACACAGGACTGATGGTAACTTGCATCACAGGTGGCAGGGCAATGGGCTTCACATGTGAACAATGAAAATGCTGGCCTGAAAATGCATGGTGGGACCAATGTTGGCTGTAGGAATGTAACAGAACATTTCAAAATACCTTGAACACAATTTTGCTGGAAGCTCAAACAACAACTCGCCACTAAAAGGGGACTCCCCATCCGGAACATTCTTTGGTTTAAAAAAAAAATCACAAACCATAAACATTTACAGACATCTCCTCAGATAGATAACAACAATAAAAATCACCATTAGAACAACAGATAGAAAACAACCTTGTCCGACTTTGTTGATTTTACCTGCAACACCATGTCAGCCATTTTGGGTAAGATGAGACTGAAACTTGAGCTTACAGCATGCAATACACTTTATGCACAGAGAATGACACTTGAGCTTACAGCATGCAATACACTTTATGCACAGACAATGACATTTGAGCTTACAGCAGGAAATACACTTTATGCACAGACTGAAACTTAACATCATACAATCTACTTTCGTATACAGAGACTGCAGTGCAAAACAACACTCCTCTTTCTCTCTCTCCCTTCTTCCCTCCTTCTCCCCCCTCCCTTTCTGGAGTACACTGATAAAAAAGAAGAAAAAGAAGAGTACAGCAAGTAAAGACACAAACTTGACACTAAAAGCCAGCACAGATGAGCAAACACGTCTGAACTCGCACTATGTCCCAACACACAGGGCTATGGACTGAGTATTCTACTTTCTTCACAATGAATGAACACTCTCTTCTAACCAAACAAACAAAAAATCATTCCTCAACTAGAGCTCCAAGGTTCCAATCCAATCCAATCCAAGGTTAATCCATTGCAAGATTTTGTGCATGCAACCGTTTGCCTACCATCAAGGTAGCTGCATTCCAACTTTGGGGACGATGCCTAAACATGATAGCAGTGTGCATGCGTTTTTAAAATGTTGCCACCTGTTCCTATCGGCATAAAAATCCCCACCCTTAATTCACCAGACTCCGCCAAGATTCGAACCCACGACTTCATGGGCCCATGGGATTGAAGTTAGATGGTCTTAACCACTCGGCTATAGTGTCCGTCTGCTCAAGGTTAATTTGTGATGAAGGAATTGAGTGTACCGACTCCTGGCCTAGTGTGTCAGCAGAGAGTGACCCTGTTCCGTTGCCAATAACACTGCACAGACATACATACAACGATGGCCTAATATGTCACTCTGCAAAAGGTGGAAGTTTTGGTGTTGAGAAACGCTTATGGTAAGATATAGGCTACTATGGTGTTCATCACATTTATGAAAATACATACAACGATGGTCCAAAACTTCACTCAGGAAAAGGTGGAATTTTGGTCTAGAGAAAAACAAATGGTAAGATACAACATGGTGTTTATCACATTTTGAAACATCACAGGAGTGATTTCAATGAATGTCTTGCATCAACACAAAATACTGAGGACATGCAAACAATGATTTTTTCTTTGGTGACAGTTTTCTGCCTCTTTCCCTGAGGAGAGGTTAGTTGTCAGTTATAAACCAAAAGGTAAGACACTATAGCAGTGATTCAAATCTACATAATTACAGTAAACATCATTACGACACAAACTGAAACACTCACATGCACTCATGTACACACACACACACACACACACAGAGGATTTTTCCCCTTGAGTTAACATCAGTGCCAACTCCACTCCCTCCAAAAGTCCTTCAGATGAGACTATAAACCAAGGTCCTGTGTGCAAACGCAAACAGAACAACTTGCGCACACGTTAAAACTGGTTCCACTTTTCAGAAGAGTAGGCCATTGTGTGCCGGTGGGAATGGATGACAAAATTTGCAAAATTGCATACACATGGGGACTGGATGTAAAAAAAGCACACGAGTGCTTATTCCATTATCCTCGAAATAAAAGAAAACATACACACTCACACACACACACACTCTCTCTCTCTCTCTCGCACTATCTCTCTTCCCTGGAAAGCAAAAGGGACTGAACTAGCAACAATGGTTTACAGACTGTTTGATCATCATGAAAGACATTGTGGTAAGACATGTAGAGAAAACATTCCAATACACACCTGAACAAACCTAGCGCGCGCACACACACACACACACACACACACACACACACACACACACACACACACACAAACACACACACACACACA